>WOGZ01000255.1:0-48352 GCA_009733775.1 Alectoria sarmentosa
GGCGCTCGGGAGGCCTAAAAGCCGCTATTCGGGCGCTAACCGAAAAGCGTAGTGACATAGAATTTATGATTGGCTGCACATACAAATTTAAGGTATTTTAGCTCAGCCCTACACTATTCTTTTATATAATAAAGTAGAGATGATTTAATTAAATTAAAAAAAAACAGGTTCATTCCTTCGTTCGTTTCCCGAGCCTACTTTACGAATTGATATATAAATTTGTCGCTTTGTCCGCCAATTTGGAATGTAGCTTAGAGCCTCAGGCAAAGAAAGAGATTTAAGTAAGTAAGTAAGTAAAGTAGAGATTGGTTGATTTGCATCGAGGCTCGCTCATGAGTGAGTGATGTTTGTATGTATGTGAGCGAGCTGGGCGAGCTGCTTCAATATTGCGTGGCACGATTTGGTATATCTAGTACGTCCAAGTTGATTCCTGGCGCAGGAAAAAAAAAAAAAAAGTTATTATGTAGATATGTATGTATATACCTGAGTGAGGGGCGTGCTACACTTATTAGCTCTCTCCGCTCGCCAGAATATATACGGGGCTGTTGGGAAAACCATTACGATTCCACGTACAAAGCTACAGTACGCAACTTTAGTGTGCTTTCTCAGTCTCCATCTCCCTAGTATCCTCCTCCCTCGTATCCTCCTCATCCACCGTATCCTCATACACCGTATTCTCATACACTCTTTCCTATCCTCACCCGTGACAGATCCGTAGTCATCTTTGAGAAACGCCTTGCAATACTCATTCATCTCAATCCAGCTTGTCTGTCGAGAGCAGCAAGATCACCGTGACGGATTGCCGTAGAACATGCCGACTTGTTTTGGATTTGCCTGTCGTGGCTCCAAAGCCGGATTCGTCTCTTATCATATCATGTACGAGATCCTGACGGACCGATTCGACTTCTTCCTATGCATCGTCCACACGGTGTCTCTCAGCCTCTTCCGGTTTCTGTTCTGATTCGTTGCTGTCTGATAAACACATGTGGTGAACGTCAAAGATAGGACTTTTGAGAGTGGAATCTTGAGAGCGTGACTGAGGTGGGCCCGGCATAGAGTTAGAATCTTCGAATATATGCCGAATGTATGCCCAGGAAGAGTTTGAGGCATCGCAGGCTGAGTCTGACATTGGAAAGGGGCAAATTGCGTTCCTTGCAACAGTCGTCAAGGACGAGGCTTTCCTTGAACGCTCAATATGTGATTGCTTTGCGAGCGTAATTACGAGGCCGCACGTTTCTCATCTTGTCGGAATCGAGTATTTTGAGGCCGAGTGTCCCGTCGTTTCAGGTAAAGACTTTCCATCTAGGTATGTCCTCGGTCCAGACTTTCACCAAAGGCTTAACGTCCTTGGATTACGAATGCCAGGACTCTGGGGACCTTGTAGTATTTCAGACTCCCTTCACCGGATGCAGCAAAATTCCAGGGAGGCACAGTCTCTCGCTTGGATCATTGCCCTGTGGTGTATTAGTACAACGTGCGTGAATGCCATAGGCTCAAGGAAAATCTCACATAGCCCAACCATCGCTTGTATAATTCGTCCGGATAAGTCGTCTTCTCATCAATAGACGCCCAATACGTCATCCGATGCCAGGTCCCGTCGTGCAGGGGTGGAGTGTTCAACACCGTCTTGCCCTCATTTCCATTGAACGCAGCGTTCATATTCTCAGGCGATTTTGCAAAGTCCAAGAACACTGGAAGCGGGAAGACGACTAGTTTCAAGCCATGGTGCAATGCGGTGGATTCTGGGTACATCTTCGGTGGCATGTAGAAGCCTGAGGTCACTTGGCCGTGATGCATAGCCCGTAGCAAGCGTTTCGAAAGGCGGATCATCGACGTAGTGCCTGTCGCACGTCTAGGGGTATGCTTTCCCTCGGGATAGTGCTCGAGTTTGTCTTTCGACACGAAGGAGGTACCCTCAGGATCGAAGACAGGTGCAAGGTTAATCATATCAGCGTCTTCACCAACACCCCACTCGTAATTGTCGTTTACTGATGACTCCGTGGGAGGTGTTGGGCCAACAGGCTCAATCCCTTCAGTTCTCTCCGGGCCCCATACCCCTCCATTCCCTGAACTCTCTCCTTCGTCAAGCGGCTTGATCGCGAGAGTCTGATTCGCCACAATCTCCATGAAATTGGTCCAGTTACCATGAACGTGGGGAATGTAGTATCGAGAGGCGCGTTCCCAGAGGTATTTCCTTGGCTGCTGTTTTGCCCACGCTGATATCGTCTCGAGGTGATGATAGTGGTGGCCAGTATACCGAACGTCCATGTCGATTTGCCAGAAGTGTTCGATCTCAGGGCGCAGGAGGGAAAGAAGTTGCAGAGGTTGGGCCATGTGCCCTGACGGCGAGGTTTTGGCCCTGGGTCAAGGTCAGTGTCAATCGAGGGCAAAGAGATCCGGACTTACTCGTGTTGCCCAGCTTTAGGATACCATTTCTCCAGGAGTTGCCGGTCAAAGAGGATGGTGTTGTTTAGGAACTCATCAGGTACAGCTTTCTTCAACGTCTGCTGATAGGAAGCATCATTGTCGAATATCCGAGCGCTGGTGTCCTTGATCTCGACCATGATGATCACCTCATACTCGGCGCCAGAGTGAAGTGACAGCTCCATGATCATGGATCGAATGTATTGCATTGTATCAATGGTCCACTCACAGCTCTCCCATGTGCGAAGAACTAGGGCACTTCTTTGCTTGTAACCCTGACCCGACTTCCATAACCTGTATGACACGCTTTTCTGTGGCTCATCCGGCAGCACAACGGTAGAGTCAACATCCTCAATGTCCTCTTGGCGCGGCATCCATAAGGTTGTTGTTCGATTGGCGAATGGGAGGGGTTCGTATCGATGTTGATTCCTCAAAAAGCAGTCTCCTTGTAGATAACCCCAGTCCACTTTGTCCCATTGTACCTTGGAGGCGCGATTCGATTTGCGCCTTCCTCCATTGCCCTCGAGATCCCCTTCATCATATCCATACGGGTCGTAGCGGGCATGACGGTCGAGGCAGAAATCTGATGCCAGTCCAGTGACATTGTAGGAACCAAACATTGAGGCAGGCGCTGGAGGCATCGTCAGCCATCCATCAATCCGACTTTGCATGTAGAGCTCACCTTGTTTGTGCAATCGATGCACCACAAGGGTATCATCCACGTTCCCATTCACCTCCACCCCTCTCGGCCCCAGACATGGCTCATGCTCCCCTCGCCAGTTCTTCCTCCAAGCACGGCTATTGTATTCAGGATAGGGATCGTAGAGGCTGGAAGGTAGGCCTTTGATGGAGTCTTTGAAAGCGGGGAAGAGTGGGGCCTTGGGATTGCTGGAGACAGGTTAAAGAAGGTGAGGAGTCGAGGGTGAGCTCACTTACAACGAGACAGGCCTCGATTGGTCGGCGACATTGTCGGTGCATGCTATCGCACCAGGCTCGTAGAGTTTGGATGGAATGAAGCCAGATGGCGCATCGGGAGCAGATTGGAAGGAGTGTCGGGAAAAGTAAAGAGTGAGGAGCAAAGCAATGCTGAGCAGAATCCAACGCGCTGTACGTCCACCTGCAAGAAAAGACATGGCTTCTGGTGGCCCAGGGGGGGTAACGAGAGGCGGAGTAGAGGACATTGTTATATTATTTATCGAGCTCGTTCGCTAGTACCAGTACCCAAGATTCTTGATCATTGGACTGTGCCCCCTTGTTGCTTAAGTATATTGCTTCTTGCTCGTTGGCGCCAAAGGCCAAAGGGGCTAGGTGAAGAGTTTAGCTGAATGTTTGTTACATGAACGCGAAGCGACTTGTTTCAGCTCAATGCCGCTAAAGGCTGGGGCTAAGGCTTAAAGATGTCCAGACCCGAATCACGTGTAGCCATGCGCTCTAGTGAACGTCTTGGACGCCGGACTTTTAGGTCAAGGTCTCGGATGATATCCCGCGGGGAGGGCCCTACATAAAGCGCTTCGATCTGATTCCATAGGGTCGCTATCCGAAGTAAAAGCTAAGGCTGCTATTAGCGCTGTCCAGGATTCTGTGCTCAAGCCGGTTTTTGCCCTCTGGCCGCTTCATAACCTACCTAGCTACCTATCTGAGTTAACCAACCAAGGCCATCCAAAAACCACTGCTTTGTGTCTACACCTCAATAACAAGGTCGCCTTCAAAGAGACTTTCCAACCACGAAGTTATGATAAAGTAGTGTTCAGGAGAAATAAAGTCTGTCCCAAATCTGTTGCCATGTAGACCTCTGTTGAGAAAAATATCCGGAATACAAATGGTTACGCGCTTTTTCTAGATATACTAGGCCAAGTGGTGGCATAAACCGGCTCGGGTATGCAGTTGCTCTATTCCCAACGCCGATGCCGCTCCACCAAGAATAAATCTAGCAATTTGCAATTCCACGCTGCTGCATGACTACCCACGCTGCCCACGAGGCTCATATTCTCACCTGACGTCCGCTGCAAGCCCCCAACAATAACAAAATTGCAAGCTCCTAGACAAAGACTCCCTCCCACAGACAGCCGACAACCGCAACTTTCAATCTCTCTCAAGCGTGCAGAGTGTGAGCCCGCGTCTCTCCCTCACACCCACGCCCAAGTCTCACGCGGAGCTCGTATCGATGCTCGAGACGTTACTCTCGCGTTCTGTAGTAAAGACCATTAAGGAAGGGTAACTAAGTATACGGAGGCTCGCTCTGGAGAGATTTAAACAGGCTTGTAGGTAATATCTATTTGTGGCAACCCTCGTGGCTCCTACAGTGGGCGGCTTCTCAAATCAAGGCAAAGGCTTGACGTGTTTCTGAAGCTTCTTGCAGAGGCTTGTTTCATACGAAATTGCGTTGCCAGCCACACGCTTTATTGGGCGAGCAGTGGAGGGATGGAGGAGGAAGGAGGAGCGGCGGTTTGGTGCTTGTTTATTGCCGATTTTGTATTCTGCGACTCACGACTTGGGAAAGATGGCGTGAGAGGGGATTTTGCACGGTGTGCTCTTTGCAACCTGCATGCGCTCTTCGGCACCGCCATCGGGTCTATGGTGGATTGTGCGTGGCTGGAGGTTCGAGAGACGATGATGACATCCTCGGTGCTGTAATGGATACCCGTGTATTGCAGCTTCAGATCTAGTTATTCAAGAGTCGGAACTTGAGATAAATGGGCTGGAAATATCACTCATTGAAACATCACAACTCCACTGCAAGCTGCGTCAGGAAAGTGATGCTCTTTACCATATCAGGCCCTACAAAATGCTCCTACAGAATGACAATGGATTAAAGATAGATGTTGACAGCGCTATAATGGTCCTGTGCGCCTTTGAAGATGAATAATGGAATTGGCAAATCACCAGCCCTGAGTCCGGCAATCCTCGTCCTGTACCCTTGTTCTTTGGGTCACGTCCTGCCGCGGCGAAGCTAATGATGAGGCACACGGCGAGGGCGGGCGCCACTTTGACGATTCTTTCGCTTTCGGGAAAGGTATATCACGTATGAAGATGCGCATTTATATGACAGAAGCTATGATGGCTAGATAAGACTTTCATGTCAGGTGGAAGACTTGAAAATGAGTATTTTTGCGCCAGTCAGACTTGTTGTCCAAAGCAGCGTCTGGTGTGGTTCTGGGAGAACCACCAAGGACATGAGGCCTCAAGAATCTTGGGTCAGTTTCAGGACTACGCCATCGACGATGTTCTCAATCGAGTCTCCTCCCAGGACTTTGCCAGCGGAAACATCGACTCCAAGCTCTGTACCTTGATGTTAGCCATGGAACTTGGACCCGTTTATCATGCGTCCGTACCTTTATGGAACCAGTACTGGCACGAAACCCCACTCAGACTATCGATCCCATACATCGGCAAAGCTAGCGAGGGATCAAACGCGTTTGCAGCGAAGCCGAGTAATTGCGATAAGAAGGTCAAGAAGGCATTTCTAACAGCAGCCCTCATTTGTTCCATTTCTCCTTTTTGGCGCATGGCTGCGACTCGGTCTTTGAGCGGCGCTTTACAAGCACTGCTCCCGTCTACGGCTGTTGGAAGCTTGTACTGCTGCAAGTGCCCAAACTCAGGCCAATCGGTCCAGAGAAGAGGCTCGGTCTGACCGGCCAGGCTTCCATCTGCTTCACGTTCGAACATGTTCAACCCGGTGAGTACCAGAGAGCGATCCCGGCGTGGAGATTCGAGTATTGCGGCCTCCATGATCTTGGCGAGGTGGTGCTTTGTAAGGTGGGTCAGCCCACTGCGGCTCAGGATTTGTAACATGTCTGGTTTGGAGAGGCTGTAGAGGACGCCCATGTCGGCTAGAATACTAATGTTAGCCGTATCATGGTAACTGTCAGAAGCTTCGAACGCGATGAGTAGTAGATTGAAATAGGTTAGTGGACTTACTCATGGCACCTAAAGCCACGGATATTCCAGGAAGATCCAGCGACTGCCGGTACTCCGCCAACGCATTCAAGAACGAATTCGCTACGTTGTAGTTGCCCTGACTTCTGTTACCGAGGACACTGGCGATAGAGGAGAACAGGATGAAGAATTCCAACGGGTCTCGCAATGTCTCTTCATGTAAGATCCAGCTAGAGTCGATCTTGACTCGTAGGCCGTGGTCCCACTCCTCGGCAGTCATGGTAGCCATTGGTGCGTCTCCAAGGACCATGGCTAGGTTGATGACGCCTTTGATGGGACGTTCGCTGCGCAGTTTAGAGACGATCTCGGATACTGCTCTACGATCACAGGCGTCTGCTTTGATGCATCGCAGGGATGCACCAGAGGCGTTCATAGCAGACATTGCATCTTTTGCTTCTGGAGTGCCTGCGCCGCTCCTTGAGATGGCTGTAATGTGCTTGGCTCCGTTTTCGATCATCCATGAGCAGATGAAGCGGCCAAGGCCTCCTAGTCCGCCTACCACTATATAGTTGGCACGATCCGTGAAAGTGTGCGCCGCTTTTTTGTATATAGGCACATGGTTGACAATCTTTGCAGCGTCGCGATGGAGAAGGATGGTGGAGCAAGGCTGCTTGGCGTTTTGCAATGCCTCTTCGTAGTCCGCAATTTCATACTCATCAATCCGCAGCGGTATATCGGCCAGTTCTTGCCAGTTTCGCTGTATCATTGCTCTGCCATAATCTGACTGTAAATAGCTGGCGATGTCAATTGGCCTTTCATTCACGCAGATACTTTCAAGGCATTTGAATGTGACGACGAAATCGGCTTTCGACCCAGAGCAGGAGTCCAGCACAGATGCTCCCAAACGCTTGCAAAGTTGCTCGAGTGTATCCACGAGCGGGCCTTGGACTTCGAGTAGAAAGGTCTCGCCTTGACGAGCTCTTGCAGCTCCATCGACAATACAAGACGCAAATGCCATGGCTGAACATCTGGAGGCGGCATACGAAGGCTGCATTGAGCTTGGATACCGGAAGATATCGTAAGATCGAGCGTCCACTTTCCTGCGATAGATATGATCGGGGTGCCAGCCAACTACGCGAGAATCGGGTGGAAACTCTGGATCTTGGCTGTTTAGTACCCTTCCGGCGAAGAACAGCCCAGATTGGGACCGAGAGGCTTCGATTGTAGTTGGATCGTTGAACATGTGGAGATCATCAGTGCCTATCACCGATGCTTCAACGAGCACCTCGATGGGATCACCAATCAACGAATGCGTAGAGCTAGCTATATTAGATAGTATGACGGGCTCCCTGGGTGCTGCAAAACTAAGAGAGTAATCTGCTTCGCCTAACGGGCTTCGCACTTTCCGAGGAAGGCCCAGGCCAGTACTAGCAGAGAGGTCATCATCTGGTAAGTACCGCAAGATCTCTAATCCCGGTTCTCCTATCCTCGTCAAAAGCTCATTTTCACCTTCAACCATGCGCACAAACGCTTGTTCGACCTGCGATGCAAACGTGTCCCGATCCTGGTTTGCCATCTCATCTGTCAAGAGCCACGAGATCTTGAGAGAAGGTTGCTCCGATTGTAGGGTGCGGAGCAGACTGCCTGCGACATTGGCAAAGGGATTCTTATGGCGGCTACTTGTGACCCACAGGATTGTATCCGCGGACTTCAGTAGAACTCGCACCCACGGCATGAGTTGCCTCCCCGTCCATGTGGTGATGACTGACTTCTCATCACAGTCAATGATTATCGCATCGAATTTCGCGAAGCTGCCTTGCTTGCAAAAACGGGCCACTGCCGTAGGCTCGAGAGGAACATAGTCCAATTTCTTAAGAGGGTTGAGAGAGGGGAATACATGCTGATCGGTGAATAGTACGGCTCTTCGACCGGCGCATGCCTGATTTAGATCCGTAGCTCTGTGGACAAGCATCCACGGGTCGGAGCCTAAGCCGCTGATATCGCAGACAACTTCAAGGGCTGCTCTTTGATTGGATTCCAAATGCTGCATGTGGGCCTTTGGAATGCACAAGAAGCCTCCAGGATGCAGTTGATCACTCTGCTGCACTACTGAAGGGACATCTTGTGTGAAGATCATGTGGTACTTGCTGGTCATATCAGAGAGATCGACTAATTGTACGCGATCAGAGACAACACCTGGAGGTATTGAGGAGCATTTCATTGATCGAAGGTGCGATCTTGCTTCGCCACTGGCCGTACGAAAGGCTTCCAGGATAGATACGGTGCATTTCTCGGGGACGTCATTGATCTTGATATCGCACATAGGCCACTTGTGGGTCAAGAGTTCGGCACATCGCGAGATATCCATTGGCGTAGCAGCCGCTAGCCTTGTAATATCGGGATGCAGAATTGGCTTGAAGAACAACGAATTCAGCGATGGCTTCTGGTGAATCACTTTCGTAGCTTGGTGATGCAAGCCTTTCAATGAGATAATACTCTCGCACTGGCTGATCTCAATGTCGCTCTGCACGTTGCAGAATTCTAGAGGCTTGACGTGAGTTACAAATCGCCCGCAGTCCGAACCCAGCCAAAGCATCGGCACCGTGATAGAAGCGATTGAAGAGATTTGGTGTTCAGATGGGAGGTTCTGGCCCAGTAACGATATCGGGAGTAATTCCAGGATAGAATTCAAGACTGAGGGCTGGACAGGGTAAGCCTTGACATCATCTAGACCGCGTGCAAACTCTCCAGAAGAGCCGTCTCGGCTCAGCTTGAGGTTGCTTAAATGTACTCCCACGCTTTGCCCTAATACTCGCGCCTGGTCTAACAATACTCGGTCATGAAGGAGATTCTGGGAATTTAGGATAGGCGTCTCTGCAGAAGCCTCTGTCTCGAAGTTACCGTAACAATGCCTGGTCCATAAGTCTTCGTCTGCTGAAGATTGAGAGAATATCTCGAATGCACTCTTGTCGGTGCCGTCCATTTGTCTAGCAATCACTTGAACTTCCGGTCCAGCATCAACCCTGGGGTAGACAGAGAGGGGTAACGGTTGGTCAAAGTGGACATTGGATATGCGAAGTGAATCAGTATCAGAGTTTCTGTTTCCGCAAAGCTGACGAGCAGCCTCCAAAGCCATGAGAAGGTAGGCTGCGGCAGGCATCTCGGTAAGTCCTCCAGCCTACAGGAGCGATCAGCAAGAAAGTCACGTCGGGACCGACGTACACACCTTGAGCTCCTCAAGCCAAGTAATCTCCTTCAGGATAAGTCGATTCCGCCAGCTTGGCCGGTTGGGAATGTCGTCTACATAGCGAGAGCCCAGCAATTCGTGTCGCGGGAACTTTCGAAATCGTACATTGCGACTGACCCTTGATTCTGCCCAAAAACTTTGTGAGTGGTTCCACGAGTAACTTGGAACATCTGTCAGGATATTGCCAGGCTCATGACAACACTGGAGACCGTCGACAAGTTCTCGCGCATTGATATTGGCGGTCTGGAGGGGTAGACCAATCCCGATCATTACTCCAGCGCTACAAAGAAGAGTTTCAAAATCCTTCTGCCCACGCATGCAAGTGGGTACGTAGCCTACATGGGATTTGCCTAGGGAGCGGAGGATTTCATGCGCTGGTCCCTTCAATGCTGAGTGAGGTCCAATCTCAATAATCACGGCTGCATTTGGGTGACCAGTGAGGCACTGTTCCAAGGCCGCTGAGAACCTGACTGTTGATGTCATGTTCTGCTTCCAGTAAGATGGAGTGTATTCCGAGGTCTCGATTCTGCGACCGTAGACAGAGGAGTACATGGCACATTTTGCCTTGTCATGCAAAGGTGTCACATTAGCCTGTACAAGCTTATGATCATATTTGAGAGCCATGGGGAGCATGTGATGCGAGTGGTAGGCTAGTGAGAGCGTCAGCATAGACAGAAGTGGAGAGGAATCAGCTCACACCTTGATCAACCTTCAGCTCCCGACAAAATTGTTTCTTCTCGGCAAGCTGTTTCACTATTTCTCTGATGGCACCAACGTTCCCCGAAAGCGTACAACTACTTGGCGAGTTGACTGCTGCAATTTGAACACGACCTGCAAAATCTTCGATTAGAGTCTTCGAGTCGCCTTCGTTGAGCCCAACAGCGCACATGGAGCCTTCGGACTTCTGAGCCGCGCAGCGACCCAGTACAAGACCGCGATAGTAAGAGACTACCATCGCATCTCGCAATGAAAGTATACCTGCAGCATACGCTGCGCAGATCTCCCCGGAAGAATGCCCGACCACCGCATCTGGAGTCACCCCCCAAGATTTCAGTACTGCTACCAGACCCAGTTGAAGCGCGGTACAGAGGGGCTGAGAGAACTCCGCCCTGTAGATATTCGAGATCTCCGTGGCCTTGGAGAGCTCTTCTATGATTGTCCAGGCTGGAGGATCAGGCAGCTCTGATAGTAAGCGGTCACATTCACGTAGCATCGATCGGAAGAGGAGACTATGGTCCATTAAGGACATTCCCATCTGTGCCCATTGAGCACCTTGACCCGTGAACAGGAATATGAGACCTTTCTTGGCTACATTAGGCTTCGTATAGACATTGTGGTTATCCGTACGTAGTGCTGTGACGACTCCTGCATGACTGCTTTCCGCGAAAAAGAGAGATTTTCTAAGTGTCGACCTGCGGTCAAGCATGGTGTGTGCGAGGTCACGAAGCACTGGCTTGGAGGCCTCTACGTACTCTGCAAACCTCAACATATTCTCCTGGAGGGACACGTCATCCGCAGCGGAGATTTTGAACAGGTATGGTCTCTTCTCAAGAGTAGGGAATTGTGGGAGTCCTCGTGAATACGCCTCTAAAATAGCATGACCATTCGTGCCCCCTGCTCCAAATGAGTTGACGGCTGCTCTCCGAGTCCCATCATTCGATGTCGGCCAAGAGGTCATTTGATTAGGTATTTGGACGTTCTGGAAATCGATATTCGGATTGGGGACTCTGAAGTTCATTTGAGGCGGTATCTGGGCTCTTTCAAGACACTGAGCGACTTTCATAATTGATCCAAGCGCCGAGCACGCTTCGAGGTGCCCTATACTACTCTTAACCGAGCCTACCACCAGAGGATCAACAGAGCCTCGAGGTTTGCCATATACCGAATTGATGGCCGAAAACTCCAGAGAGTCGCCCACTACTGTTCCAGTGCCCTAGAACACGTCAGATGTGAATTTCGGCCATGGATCGATACTGACTTACATGAGCCTCCAAGTACTGAATGTCGGCTGGAAGAATGCCTAATTCTTCATAGAGGGCTTGCATGTTACGTTTTTGTGCGTCAGCTGATGGCAGAGTAATTCCTTGTGTCTTGCCATCTTGATTCAATCGTGTTCCCTTGATGACAGCACGAATTGGGTCTCGATCTGCGATCGCTTCTTTCAAGGGTTTCAAGAGGAGCGCTATAATCCCCTCCCCTCGACCATAGCCATCAGCTGTGGCGTCAAAAGTATGACATCTACCGGTTGGGCTGAGAAAGCCCAGCTCTGAGGAGGGCATGAACATGTCCGGGCTGAGAATCAGTTTGGCGCCGCAAACAATGGCCATTTTCGAATCGCCATGCTGTAAGGTGCGCACTGCTTGGTGTAATGCTACCATGGCAGATGAACATGCTGTGTCCACTGACAGACTAGGACCCGATAGATCGAAGAAGTAGCTGATCCGATTGGCCGCCATGCAGGTTGGGGTACCCGTAGCTAGGTATCGAGGGGTGGCATCGAGATCGCGGGCGGTGATTGTATGGTATTCGCAGCCTTCCATTCCTGGTGCAGACTGTTAGCGGTTTCTCGTATCGTCGGTGCTTCCTCTACGAACCGGCGAAGACTGCTGTATCTGTGCCGGTAAAATCATCCAGAGGTATTCCAGCACTCTCGATAGCTTCATAAGCAATTTCCAGGAGCATTCGCTGCTGAGGGTCCATTGCCACCGCTTCCATGGGCGTAATGTAGAAGAAGGCGTTGTCAAACTTGTCGATGATGGTGTCGTCAAGCATGTAAGCTTTGTTGACATTGGTCAAACCTTTGCGCGGACCGCCGTCCGGATGGTAGAAAGCTTGACTGTTGAAGCGAGTGATTTTGCTTTGCACATCTCTTGAGGAGGCCAGAAGATGCCATAATTCCGATGGAGAATTGGCACCGGCGACACGACATGACATGCCGATAATGGCAACGTCTTTGTCTTTTTCTTGAGACATGGTCGGTAATTGGTCGTAGCTCTGTTTGAAGTTGAAGTTGAAGTTGAGGTTGAATGTTCTCGAGAGGGGCAATCATGAGGCGGGTAAGTGGTGTGCTCCTTTGGCGGCTCGCGGGGAGCAGTGGCTAGCTGCCACTTTTGATTGATCCATACCCACTCATCAAGGTCGCTGATCAAGTCTCGTTGGAAGCCTTGGCTAGGCATTGTGAAGGCTGTGTTGGCTTGTATGTGAAGTCTCACAACGATGCTAATCCAGCCCCACTCGAGTCTGCGCCGAGAGGGCAATGTTGGAAAAACCATCACGTCATGCGCTTGTGCTGCCAAAGGGTCAGTGGTGGGTAGAAGATCAGATAAGAAAATGAGATTAGAAGATTAGATTAAAAGATTAGATTAGATCAGAGGATTACATTGAAAGATTAGATTAGAAAATTAGATCATAACCAAGTGATCTTCATTCGCGCTATTGTTCTATCCCAAGGTGCTAGCATAAGGGAGAACTGAAGTGGTATATATCCTCAAAAGATCGACATGAACATCAACAAGGACATTTTTGCATTTTCAAAGTCCGTCAGCGGACTCACTTTTCGCCGGCATAAGTATTGACCTATATGTTATCATTCAGCAGCTCGTCTGAAGCCGAATGGCTAAGATTCTTAGAAACTCCCCGTAATGCCTTTGGTCTTGTCTTCAAAAATAAAATTAACCGGCGCCAGTTTGGACCTTCGTACTGATCACCAGCGGACCAGAGCAGGAGGACAAAGCCTAATGCATTGCACCCGATGTATATCTGCGCAACAATACATCTATGCTGTAATGAAATATGCATTCTAGAGATGTATGTAGGAGCAATGCTACATCTGCCCAATACTGACAGCCTAGGTGCAAGAAAAAAATGATAGTCAGAACGGTGTCCATACTCAGAATCCGGACATAATTAACGTCAACAAGGACTCATCTAGATTGTTCGTCGTCCTTTCAGGAGTAGCAGAACAAAAATGACTTGCCTTTGGGGTTGAGAGCCCATTTTGACTTCAGATTTCGAAGAGCTCAATTCCTAAAGCTGTCACGTTTTGCGACAGCTTCCCTGATGACTTGCATCTAGCCCTGGCTTTATGTCAATTTATCAGATCAGATAAGATTTAAAGATGTCGTGATAGTCGTGGCATGCTGGACCTGAAGTTACACCAGCTAGAGAAGTGTGTCTCCTGCAGGTTCATGAGTTCCGAAATGGAGTCGAAAGTAGGCTTCAAGCGGGAAATAGAAGCCCTGAATTGGCCATAGAAATTGGCGACTCTAAATAAATAATGTCACGTTTTCTCGGAAATGTAGTCCGTTTTGGGCCTCAAGCCCAGAATGCACAACCAAGATACGTGTAGGAAAGGAGAGGATCGCGGAGCGATGTTGGTTTGCGCCAACCAAGGCCGACCATGGTCTCTGGCTCTTGGAGTATATTACTATGAAGAGGTTGCGTCGCGCTGAGGTCTTGCGTCCCACAGATATCCCGAGGGAAAAGGAACATTCGATCTATCTCAGGAGGATCAAGGTCTCACGCAGAGCTCGATGATACGTAGTCAATATCAGATAACATCCTGGGGAGAAATCTTGCGTCAGCTGCGTACCGAGATCTAATATCTATGACGCTCAATAATGAATGATACCTTTGGCTCCTTGGGTTGCTCATGTTGCTTCGTCTCGGTCTAGCGTTTACGAGGCTGAGCCCTAAACTATAACCCTATGTACTAACCGATCTGGATTTAGCCTACTGCTTAGCTCCTACCGCCGAAAACTTTACACAACTCAGCCATCGCGTCGTCGAAGCAGGAACGCTATCACACGCTGCATCTTCTCAAGTTAGTAGCTTCACAGAGTATACTACTTCTTAGGTCGTATTCCAAGTGATGCCCTTAACGAAGTCGTCACTGTGTGCTGTCTCGGACAGTTTCTGGGCTTATGTATAGTGCTTATTCATCTTGTAGAAGCCGGATCTCAATATCCTGCAGCTGAGCTCATGTTCCAATACCATTGGTTTGAACTGGATGGTCAAGGCCAACCTGCCGTCGTTGGATCCATGTCTAATAGAAGCTTGTCCTAATGGACTTTCATCATAGCGCTGACACATCCTGCTCTGAGCCGCGGCTGAGTCTCTCCTACTACTTTGATTGTGATCCCACAAGATACTTAAGCAGGGAGTCTCTCAAATAGAATCAGTCTCTGCCAAAACGCAAGGCCTTGATTGCATGGATTCCTTCTCGCTGGGGTTTTTCGGAGTGACGGGATATCGTGCCTCTTATAACTTTCTCATTGTCGTACCTCAATCTAGCTTGCGGCTTTCAAGGACTCGTGGTCAATCTATCAATATGTCAGCGATCTCACCCAAAATTCTCGCGGCAGTCTCATGGTTTTTCACCGCCCTAGCTATTCTGCTTACGGCAGGCCGATTTTGGATACGGTGCAAGATTATCAAAAAACTCTCCTGGGACGATGCAGCGCATCTCCTAGCGCTACTGCTCCTGGTCGCACAAGTCTCGATTGTGTCTGGGGCAGCCTCAATGATCTATAAAATTGCAAACTATGAAGCAGGAGACGATGAACACTACCAGGCCAAATACTTGCTGTTCGTCCGCCTTGACATTGCTGGCATTCTAGTCACGTGGTGTTGCCTTTATGCGGTCAAAATTTCCTTCCTGCTGCTCTACCACCACATTTTCCGGATCTCCGAGAGATTTATTCAAGCATGGTGGATTGTTCTTGGAATAGTCGTTCTTACCTTTTGGATTTTGGTTGCCGGCTCCCTCACTGAATGCGGGAGCCCGTCAGCCCTGGAACATGTTGGTATGTCCAGCTCATTAATCTGTCATTTCAAGTTGCTATGAAATCACTGACAGTGGCCAGAGAATTGCCTCGCTCCCTCAATGATGCGCCGACAGAAGGTGTTTGTCATCTACAGCTGCGCTCTCAACGTCTTCTCAGACCTGGGTAGTAAGCAATCTCCCCTGAGATATTATACCACATTTCAATGCTTATTGCTTTATCAGTCATGGCGTTACCTCTGGCGATGCTCAAAGATCTCCAGATGCGCATGCCAGCAAAAATCGGCCTGGCTGGTATCTTCTGCTGTGCCTTCATCACCGTTGCATTTGACATCTTACGCGCTATCGAGACAGACATGAAGGGCGGAGTCGAAGGCTCTACTGCACTTTGGACAAATCTCGAGTCGGCCATTGCAGTTATTGTGTCCTGTCTTCCCAGCTTCACTGCGTTGTTCAGCACGAAGAACGACCGAAAATTTGGCAGGAATGTTGGTCCCTATAGGCAAAGGTCACTGGTCATCACAGACTCTGCGAAGCTAATTATGAGTGCTGGAAGCTCCGTAAAGACCGTGAAGAATGGCCATGCCTCTGCCGCGGGGACGTCGGAGAAGCACATTGCCAGCTCTAGGAGTTCGATGCAAGAGCCTGCTACCGATACTCCCAAGAGTAAAGGGCTTTCTATCATCTGAAATAGTGACCTCTTATGTTTTTGTGTCTTTCAGCCTCAGAATCGATCAGCACTGTTCGTTTGATACAGCATTAACAGAGCGCTGCAGGTGTGACCCACACTGTGAATGTCCGGCCCGCTCATCAATACTCCACACCTGATTAAATGCTTTTCATGCGCTGGCACGACCGAAGCGGCTTCTTCGTTCGGGACTACAACGCCACCAGCTTTCATATCAACATCAAGTTACAGCCCGGACGACCACCCATGCGTCGTTCACTTCCTTTCCCTTGAGGATTACCTGGCAATCGCGTTCCTACTTTCTAGACTGGCGAACTTGGTGCCTTACGCCTTTTGAGGTTGTGGACCCTGAGAAATAACGGTCCATTCATCGGCGCTGATAAGTGGCAAGTTGACCCCATCTTTGTGACGCGAGAAGCGACTGAACCTCATTTGCTACATGCTAGTCATGATCGCAAATCTCAGAGAAACATGCGCCTTATGCGCCGTCCGAGTACGCGACTAGCGTGGGTATTTTGAATTCGTGCGGCCACCTCAAATTTATTCTCAACCGAAATCAACCATTGTGGACATTGGCGGCTGTCTTTGAGATTCTACATACTAATATTGCCAAGAACTCTCAATCTTATGGCTGTGATATGCTTTCCACTTTGCCTCATCTTTGCGTCTTTCATTCTCTTGCTGGCTCTCCCCTCAAATGCGTCTCCCGCCATTTCGGAAAATCTCAATTTGCCAGTTACGTTCAACTCAAGTCTTAGTCATATCATACCGCATTGCTACACTCCGGAAGGTCAAGAAACCCCCGGAATTGTAGCCACCGATCTCAAAGCCTGCAAAGACGCCCTCGCAGTCCTGGTCCGAACGCCAGACTTCACGACGCCCTTTCGCTTCAGCCGAAATCCTAGAGCATTGGCCAGATTGATCCCGACCGGCTGGCAGATGGGCGTTGAATCAGAGTGCAGGATCATTATCAACTGCCAAAACGATCACGATTCGGCCGTGTTTAGATATGCCGACGTTGCGCAAATTGCGAAAAGGATCATTGAGAATTGTGTCGATCGCCCGGATCCTTCTGGGAGGCTCCCGTTGCTGAGATGGGGGGGTGTGGATGGGATCAAGGACGCGGAGACGTTTTATGTGGCTGTTGCCAGACCGATTCGGGCTGTGCTGGAGGTTGAAGTTGGAAATATGACGGTGGTTGCAAGTGGAGGCCTGGTTGGCGGAGTCGTTGAATCTTCGTGATATATACCTTCAGAAAGGACACGAGACAAGGACCTCGCGCGTATTGCGACCGGTCTCGATCTTTCGCTTGAGCTGGGTAGATTTATATTCCTCGTGCAAAGATCTAGAATGTTTGGAGAGGATGGAATCCGGGATGCCAAATAAACTAGACTTGACTTTTCCCAACGCAGCAATGCATGGTTTTCTGAATGATGAGAAAGGGACGTAATGTTTTACTGATTGACTACAAGATTGGAATACCGACAAGAACATGGCGCTTTGAGAAGAAAAGACGCGCCCTCCGACCACTTTTCAACCCACGCAACGACACCCAACATCAATCTCGCGAACCTCTTCTCCCACTACGCCACCCAGGTACCATTCTCAACCAAGCCATCGAATGCCTGCCGACGATATACCCCGCCACAGGCGCACATCCACGTCATCGGGCCGCTAGGAGGGCCTTCGAGATCGCAACTCCCGCCCGGTCCGCACCCGTTGCAGCACCCCGTCGTATAAGCGACCTTGTCGGTGCCGGTGGCCCCACTGAAGCAGGTCGATGGCGTGGTCGTGCACGCGCTGTTCCAAACCTGCAGTGAAGCAAAAATCAATATGTCAGCATGTTGTTTTGTTTGCGTCAAACAATCACGGGATACGAGGGGTGGCAAGAAAATTCATGCTGGCATTATTTATTTTTCAATGAGTGGAGAGAGAGAGAGGACACTTACGATTGGCGAGGTTACGCTTGGCGAGGGAGCCGGGGTCACGGTTGTGTGCGCGACGACGACGCTGTGCGTCGTTGGCTGCGCCGCCGCGGGTGCGGGCGCGGGCGTCGGTATCGCCGTCAGCAGCCCCACGCAGTACGAGTTGCCGGCGATCAGGTTGCTGCAGCCGCCGTTGATGGCCGGGTTCATGAGCAGGAGCTCGTCCATCGTGATGCCGTTGTCCGTCGCCAGCCGCTCGCACGAGGTCCCCGCGCGCGCGACGACGTAGCGGTCGAAGGGGCCGCAGGCTCCCGGTATGGCTTGGCTTATGTCCCCGTTTCTGGGGCTCAAGCTGGCTGTGGCTGGGGGTGAGGTGGAGGGGGCTGGGGAGGAGGGGGAAAGGATTGCGGAGGATGGGAGGGCGAGGAAGAGGAAGAGGAAGAGGAGGGTGGAGGAGGTGCGGAGGATGGTGTGGGTGGTTGATGAGGGGTGCATGGTTTCGGTCGGTGGGTGGGTGGGTGCTGTTGTGCGTGTGAGATGTGCTGGTGAGGCTTTTGCAGATTTGGTTGGAGGGATGAGAGTTTGGAGAAAGGGGGGGGGGGGGGTAGCCGGACGTGTTCTTTTTGTTTAAGCCAACAAGAGGGAAGACTACCTCTTCTTTTTGAACGCCAACAACATCTTTCCAGCCATTTCTTTGAACCTTGGTCGTGCCATCGCCTCTTCTTTTCTTCTTTCTTTCTTTAGCAGCAGAAGGAAGAAAAAAAGGGACTGCCATTTAGTCCTAAAGCCCCCTCCTTGCTAATGAAATATCTTCCAGGCGCATGCCCTTCGACCTTGGAAGTTATTTAATGGCTTTGTTGCTACAGTGTGTGTGAGTTTCGGCCTTAGTATTGTTGCTTAGTATTGTTGTTGCTGGTTGAAAGGATCCTGATGGAGCGCCTTGGGTTCGCGAGCGCGGGTGACATCAAAGCACAAAGAAAGACGATGTGGTGATGAACGAAGCAACATTGTAACGGTACTCGGAACGCTGTTTAGTTTATGGTGGAAGTTTGGATGTGTTTCTCTTGTCTTGCTCTGTCGAGGTATGCATTACGGGCGGTCTGGCTGCGGAATCTTTTCTGAAAAGCGGTCAGTCCCATGTCATCGAGTACCAGGCACCTTCGAGGCCGCGCTACGAGAAGGGTTGCTTCCTTGTGAACAGGATGTATCAAATTTGCGAATGTCGACGCTTCCTGACTTATTTGAAGTACATTGAGAATAGAATGGAGACGGACGGTCCGGGATAGTATAGCATTTCTGCTGGGCGGGATTTACTATCTTGCATTCTCATATTAGCGGTTTCACGTTGCTTTTGGACTTATCCCCGGAGGTGTTCCCCACAATCGGGCATTCCACAGCTTGAACATTCTGCTATCCAGGAGCTCCTATCACGCCCAACTTGGTCACCAACTTCTTCACCGCTTTCATGCCACTATCCATGTACACGGCTCCCACAATCGCTTTCATGATCCCTTCAACCACAATAACCTTTCCCGCCCGCCCATCCGGCTCGGTATTTTCATAGCGCGCCTCCTGCAGGACCTTCAACAACCCAATCGCCTTTCCAGCCTTCCAGATCTTGTCGTCCAGCAACAGCGCATCCCTTCGCTGTCGATACACTTGTCGAGAAATATTTTTCGTTAGCGCTTGCTTGCGACTTTTGATCGAAATTGGGGGGGGGGGGGGGGGGGGGGCTGGTGCGTACGTTCGAAGTCGGAGATGCGGTTTCTTTGATACTCGATTGACGCGAAGGCGAGGGCGATGGCGGTGTCGCCGATCTCGGCTAGGCCGTCGTTGCTTTGTTCGTCGTCCCAGTCCATTATTGATCCGGGGAATTGAAGCGCCTCCCAGAGGAGGACGGGGGTGGTGAACTCGTATTCTAGACGGGTTTCGAGTGTCCGTAGTGCGGTTTCTGTGCTGCGGTCTATTTGGTCAAATCTGTTGTGAGGCTCCGATGCCATGGTTAGAGATTGGGATAGGACTTGGACGTATGAATGGATTTGGTGCGCGTGGATGAATTTTTCTATTGTCTAGTTGTTGGATTCCAAGCATGAAAGTAAGGAAAACTTTCCAAATTAGCTCTGAAGACTTCATAACAGATATATTTGTATCGGCACATCGACGGAAAGGCAAAGTCGACTCATTGGAGAACCATTGTGGACACGATATTCCGGATCCGAAACTCTTCCGATGAAGCATCTGGCAGTTGCCTGGAACGCGGTCTCTGAAGCATAGCATATATGACATTGTCTGAAGCTCCATATTGGGCAATCTTCCATATTTCCTTCATCACTCCGAAGACCAAGACATCAACGCCTCATCGCTATTCTCTGTTTGCAGAATTTTTGGACAGAACTTGCTACCGAGCCTTAGTAGCGTCGATCATGTGCGGCAGCTGTGAAATTGAATCGAGACTGGGCGCTGCATTCACTCCCATGGTGGACACTCGGATTTATGATCCTCCCTTCGACGGCTCACTGCAAAATTAACGGGTCCCTAATCAGCTCAACCTTCCCACGAGAGTAGCAATAATAGTCGAAACACTGCCACCATTGCAAAAAAGCAACCAATTATGCGCGGTCCCGTCCCCAACCCGTCTACCGTACCGAAAACCTCAGATACTTCATTAAATAGACCGGAATAATCATGCCTCAACTAACAACCCCTGATGACACCATTTTTTCCAGGCATCGACACAGCTGCATTGGCAAATCAGGAGCTTTGGACGGGACACGGGAGACAAGACAAACTTACGTTTGGTGGGTCTCGTGGATAAAGCCAAGCACGTCTTCTAGGCAACCTCGCTCGCTGTTCAGGCGAGGGGAGCTTGGATCAAAGATCTGGGATTATGGAAGGGAGCCGTTGCGTCGATGAAATGTTTTTGAGAAAGTATGCGGTTGGAAACTTTTTGCGAGATGGCTGGAGAAGTGGATGACTGTATTTAGTGTCTATCAAACTCGCTTAGTTTCGAGGAAGTGGCAGTACGGAACAGAACATGGTCATGGCTCTTGCGATGTATATGTCAAATATGTTGTACTGATTGAAAAATAGTCCTGGCTAAGCCACGGCTCCAGCCGCCGATTCGCAGATTCGTTCAAAAGTACTCGTACCTTCCACCCCTGTTAGATTCTGGCGACTCGCAGCATCAGATATCCACCCAAGGTTACTCTCGCTAACCTCAAAGACCACTGCTATTCTTCTATCCTTCGCTGCCATGGCCAGCCCTGTTCTGGCACTGTCGACTTCTGGCTCGACTCCTTCAACATTCCTATTTTAGGCACATCCTATACCTGCGCGCGCTCTGGCTTCATGTGATAAGTGTGTCTTTCGGTAGATCGTCGTGTTTAAAGCGGGCTGATTTTTTAGTGAATCATTTGGGATGAGTTTTTTGCGAATGAATGGCACTTTCCTGCATCGATTGGATTTTCGGGCGTGTTTTCAGCATTGGGCGTGCCGGTCTCCAGTACAGATTATAGTTCATAGGATGTTTTGGGGGCGCTGGGTCTGGGTATATGTTCAGCGTCCAATATGGATGCTCGCATTATTCATGTGGCGTGTTGAGCCGTGCCGTGCCCACTTTTTTCGCTCTGGTTTCTGCACGGATGTTGGGAGGGGGGAGGATGAAGATTCCTAAGCCATATTGATGCAGCTTTAGACGGAAGTGGTTTTTTACAACCGAGAGTCGTACACCTAAGGTTTTCATCCCTGGTTTCTGCTGTGTCGGTCACTCTTTACACTTTCCTGCCAGAACGAACTGTATTTGAAATCTATGGGACAATTTGATTTTCTAGCCTCCCCTCCTCCTCCCCAAGCCAAACTCCAAAGCAATGTAAATGCACAGAAGCAGTACTCAAAGCATAGCCCTCTCCAAGAACCTTGCCAGTTCCACCGCTTTTCCCCCTTCCATCAGAGTGAAGTGGTTCGCATTTTCCAAACTCTCAACCACCATATCACTTGCACTGCTCCCAAGCAGAATATCCCACCCATTGGGTCCGAAATCCGTCCTGTTGTTCAGCAGCCACTTCATCTCTCGCGGATCATCCGCCCTGGGCTCCGGCCTCGCGTCGCCGGCGTTCTTGCACACGCCGTCCCTCGCCCACACGATGTGCGTCTTGGGCCCCTGCCCGGCCGCGAAGGGTTTGGCGCGGTACTTGTCGAGCGAATCCACAAAGGCGAGGAAGTGGGGGATCAGCCACGCGGGCGGCGCTCTGCCTCCCTCGGACCCGAACATGCCGATGCTGCTGAAGAAGTCGTACAGGCGCGGCGGCAGCTTCTGCAGGCCGATCGGGTAGGGCGAGTCGATGAGGATGAGGCGCGACACGGGCTCGCCGAGGCGGGAGAGGGCCTGCGCGGCGTCGAAGGCGCAGATGCCCCCGGCCGACCAGCCGCCGATGCGGTAGGGGCCGTGGGGCTGGCGCCGCCGGATCTCGGTCAGGTACGAGGGCGTGAGCTCCTCGAGGCTGCATTTCATGTCCTGCGGCGTCATCATGTAGGGGCAGTTGAGGCCGTAGACGACGACGTCTGGGGAGATGGGGGGGAGGGATGCGTAGGAGGTGGCGGAACCGGAACCGTCGGGGAATAGGAAGAGGGTTTTGGTCGCGGTCTTGGGGTTCCCTTGGAGCATCATGGAAGAGGATTTTGGGATCGGAGAGGCTGTTGGTGTTGAGATGCGGTTGTCGATGGGGGGAAGGGTCTCGACGACCCGCTCTCGTTTGGGGACCTCTCGCTTGGGAACAAGCGTCGCTTCGACTTCGTTGAGAGAGTTGTTGTTGACGAAGAAATCCCCGGATAGGTCGATGCTGAGTTCTTCGCGGAACCTCGCGAGGACGGTCAGAGAGAGGAGCGAATCCAAGCCCAGTTCTCCAAAGTCGCTCGACCCTTCGAGCTCGTTCTCTGCCAGTCCAATCTCTTCGGCGAGAATGCAGCGGATTGAGGCCATGATGGTATTGTCCTCAAGATTGATGGATGACGAGTCAGTCTGATCCGTCTCGTCATCACCGGATTCGGACTTCGACGCAGGGGTCGAAAGACTGCTGGATGTTTGAGTGGATGGCACTTTGTCATCACCACGGTGCAGGGACGCGGTCAAATCTTTCACCGTGGGATAGTCGGCGAACAGCGAGGGTGGCACGTCCATTTCGAGTTCCTCGCGGAGCCTGCTGGTGATTGTCAGCGTTAGCAGTGAGTCGACGCCAATGTCTGCGAAGTCGGTGCTCGGTGTAAGTTCGGATGCGGCAAGACCTATTTCTTCTGCTATGATCTCGAGAGCTTTGGTCGCAAGGTTGGGTCCACTTGAAACAGTGTATACCACTTCAGGGAGGGCCTTGGAATTTTGGGCCGTGGTGATTTGTGCCGTTTTCGTGTGAGCACGAAGTTTTTCGGCACTGACGGGAGTGATCGTCTCAACCTTTGGCTTCCGTGTAGTCGGGGAATTGTTTGCTGGGGGAAATAGATGGTCAAAGACCCGACGGGGAATGCTTTGGAACTGTTTGAGGTTAGCATCTATACGCATTTGGGAAGCTATACTAGACTTGCCTTCACCCCTTGATATATCGCTACCACGGTCTCCTCCTCGAATATGTACACATCACCAGCAAACATTGTGCCGCCCACATTTTGCATCCTGACATACGTCTGGTAGGTTTTCTCTCGTGAGAACTTGGTTGCACAGCGCATGGATTCCCATCCATGGTTAACGAAGACTGTGCTCTTTGAGTCGTTCTCATCGTTGGCATTCATGACAAAGCCTGCCAGGTGACCGAGACTGTCAATCCAATATGGGCCCATGTAGAATTCGCCGTCTTCTTCGGTCGATTGAAACTTCACTTGGGCCGTGGCTTCAAGCTGAGCACTACTGAGCACAACTTCTTGCATACCGCGATAGCTTTGAGCATAATCAACACAGGCACCGAATAACTTGTATGCCATTCGGGACTTGATCTTGTGACATTCGCCCTCCTCGACACTTTGCTTCAGGATGTTGATTCGACTTTGAATCAGATACGCACTGCGTTTCCACTCCTTCAGCCACTCATCCTTGTTGGCGTAGTTGACAATGCAATTTGCGTGATCGATTGTCTTCTTACCCTCCGTGCTAACGCTATAGAAGTTAACCTTCACTCGACGAGATGTCCAGTCCGCTGATGCTGAGGCCCGGAACAATTGTGCGTCTTTGCCTGTGGCAACAAGAGTCTTGTCAATAACCATATCAGAGACTGCCATGCTGACGCTGTCTGATTTTTTGTTGGAGATCTCAAGTAGATAATCCCCGACTGTCAATGCAATGTCCGCATAGAGCGACTAGGACTATCAGTATATCACGATCATTTCATGCGGAAAGAACTTACCGAAGGGCAGAGGGCATGGCCGTTCGTTTTGTGTCCTTGTAGAGCCCTGGCTAGGGTTGGTTCTGAAAGATCCGACTCGATCGTTACAGAAGATTTTTCACTGCCTATACTCTGATCGATGACTCTCTGACAGGAGGTAGTGGACAATGGAGAGGCTTTAATTGCAGGCGTGGGCGGCGTGACACTGTCTCCTTTCGTAAGGCAGAAGTTGTTTCTATATTGAATCCAGTGGTTCTTAGTATCCCAATTGTAAGCCGGAAGCTTCAAAACTTGGTGGGAACTCTCAAAGTCACGATGATAGTCGTTCCAATTGATCTCAATACCCGCTCGGTGTAATGAGGCGGTGCTCTCCGCAAGCGTTTTCCAGGTATCTCCGTTGCGTCGAAGTGATGGGAGAGTAACCGTTTGAGGTCCAAGTATTGACTTGACCATTCCAGAACATACGGGATGAGCTCCAACTTCGACCCATAACGTCTTTTCGCTCACGATGCCGGCTATTTTGGCCGCCTCAATACCACCGAGGAAGTTCACTGTCCCCCGACACGCCTGACTGAGATAGGTGGGATTTAGTACTCCGCTACTACTCACCACGTCTTTTAACAAAGGCGAGATGAATGGCATTGTCGGTTTCTCGAATGCTGCACCTTGGGCTGCGCTCTCGAAATCTTGGAGGATCGGCTCTACTTGAGCCGAGTGAAACGCATAAGGAAGCTCGAGTTTAGAGCATTTGAGCCCAAGCATCGTGAAACGATCTGAGAGCTTATCGATCTCGACCGTAGTTCCGGCAATCACAATTGAGTCTGGGCTGTTGATACAGGCAATCTCGCAAGTCGTTCCAGCAAGATGAGAAGTAAGGGTAGACAAAGATGATTTCACGACGAGCATTCCGTGTGTACCGGCGCTACAGCTTTGTTCGAGCATCTGTGCCCTGGTTCCGGTCAAATAGATGGCGTCGCTAGCAGAGACTACTCCTGCGACGTGGAGGGCTGCGTACTCCCCCAGACTGTGGCCCGTGACGGCGCTTGGAGAGACTCCCCATGAGATCCATAGTCGAGCGAGTGCCATTTGTACACTTACGGCACCCACTTGAGTGACGACTGGGCTCAAGTCTTCGAACTTAGCTGCGCTACCATCAATCAAGGGAACAAAACTCGGAAATCCCTGGTTCTGGGCTATGCTGTCGAAACGTAGAATGTCCATCTGGAAAGATGATACAGTTTCGAACAGCTCTCGGGCCATGCCAGAATACGCGCAACCTTGCCCTGTGAACACGAAAACCACATTGGGAGGCTTGGTGGGGACAGGCTTGAGATTGGTGCACGGAGCCACGTCTCGCAAGGCTTGCTGCACTGTTTGTAGATCGTGACCCGTAACGATAGCGCGGAAGCTGTGATGCATGCGACGAGCAGTTGATGTGTACGACAGCGCTGGAAGTGACAAACCATGAGTGTCGTCGATGAAGGTCACCATTGCTTCAATGTTACGCTGCAGCGATGCGATGCTTTTTGCGGAGACTGCAACTATGTGACACGATCGTGGATCTTGTGCCTTTTTCGAGACCGCTGCGGGTGCATCCTCCATTAGCAGAGCAGTGTTCCCTCCAGCTGCACTGAAGTTGTTCAGAAACACGGTACGCTTTCCATCCTCGGGTCGTTTCCAGGGAGCGGGTTCCATCGCGATGTTGACATTGCGTGCCTTGAGATCTTTAGGGAAGTTGTGGTTGATCTTCGTCTTGATTCCACAATGCGGTGGAATCTCATTGTTTTCCATCATCATTAGAACTTTGATCAGTGCGGTGACACCGGAGGCTGATTCGGCATGGCCTACATTAGCTTTTGCTGATCCAAGATGAAGTGGATTTTGAGAGCCACGTGGGGTTTTCGCAAAAACTTCCAAGACCGAACTCATTTCGACAGCGTCTCCTGCTTGGGTCCCTGTTCCATGCATCTCAATATAACTGACGTCAAGAGGAGTAACATTTGCCGCGTTCAGCATCTTGTCGAAAATGTATGCCTGGGCACCCGAATGTGGGCGGGTCATTCTGCGATGCGTGTGATTAGCGCTCATTCCTCAAGGGGTTCGAAAGTGTCAACGTACGAATCTGCTTCGGCGGAATGGTTAGTACAAGCCCCGAGAAGCACACCGTAAACGGGATCGTGGTCAGCTTCGGCATCTTCCAATCGCTTCAGGATAACAGATCCCACGCCATCGGCTCTGCAATAGCCGTTTGCCTCATCGTCAAATGTGTTGCAGTTGCCTGTGGTTGATAAAAAATGACCCCGATCAAGACCAGCGAAAGGGTCTGGGTTTGTCATGACGTTCGTCCCGCCTGCGATGGCAGTGTCACAATCACCCCTCCAGAGAGAATTGCAAGCTGTGTGGATGGCAGCAAAACTCGATGAGCATGCTGTATCAACGCTGAAGCTAGGTCCGCTGAATTTAAAATGATAGTTAATGCGACCTGGAGTGAAAGCACGATTTCCTCCCGGTATGTAATACGTATCAACGTTTTGACCACTGTTGACTTCTCTCCAGTCATCACTTGTCATGCCATAGAAGATACCGACTCGGTTCCGTTGTGATGAGGGAGTCCTGTCTGGAACATAACCAGCCATTTCAAGGGCTTCATATGCTGTAGTTATCGCCAAGCGCTGACCTGGATCTGTGTTCGAAGCCTCACGTGGGGACATGTTAAAGAAACGAGCATCAAATAAGCCCGGTTCCTCGATGAAACAGCCATATTGAACCCGACTTGTGTTCTTTTTCTTTCCGGTGGGATCAAAATGTGCTTTTACATCGAAGCGATCGGGAGGAATTTCTCGATGTACGTCGAGACCCTTGTGTAAGAGTTCCCAGAACTTTTGATTGCTCTCTGCATCCGGAAACCTTCCTGAATAGCCAACAATGGCAATTTTCGAGTCAGATACTTTGCCCGTTGGTCTTGCGTCGTCAACGTCTCGTGCATCCTCTATCATAGCGTTGCTGACGGAAACGTCCACCTTGCGGGTCTGTCGGAGGGTTTGGGCTAATGATTGAGAGACATTTGGGCTTTTGATGATTGAATAAACATTACAGTGCGTGACAACGTCGACGTTGCGGAAACTAGTTCCACATTCCTTGAGCACGTTGTCCCACCGAAGTTGCTCTATCAATATATCATGCAACGCAACTCGGATGAGCGACATATAGTCCGAAGCTGGAATTACTTTCCCGGTTGAACACGAGATGAAAGGCATCCCGGTTACGGGTGAATTCAACACTTTCGTGTTCGAAGCTTTGAGGATTGCGTCCACGTCAGATGTACCATAAAGGTGAGCTGCATGGTACGGCGCGTTGACAGGCAGTCTGACAGGCTTCAAAGCTGAAAAAGGCGGCGTTTGTAGTAGTGCGTTAAGCGTCTTTGGAGGACCACTAACAGTCACACTAGTCGTGTTGACAGCACTCAAGTATGGCCTTGAACTTCGAGAATAGCCCTACATGTGTCAGTCTCGCCTTACATCTGTGATACCGTGGATGTAGATACCTTCGCCCTTGAGAACGCATTCAGCGCCTTCAAAGCCGAGTCTTCTTCCATCCCCACTATTACTGACCACACAGGTGATATACCCCGGGAGCCTTGCTCGATGTCATTTCGAACCTCTACAGAGCGAAGCCCTGTCCGAAATGCAATGAGCACCGCTTCAATAGCGGCGGGAATTAATTCGAATACAGTAGCCGAAGCACTTATGGCAGCAGCTGCAAGGGAACCAGTACAAAGGCCAATGACCGTCGTATCCAAAGAGCTTGGAAAAGGTCTTAATCCGTCGCCATGGTATCTGATGTGTGTAAGTAACATTGAGGTTGGGAATAGATTGGCGACACATACTTGATAAATCGAGCAAGTTGACATAAGGACAACAGAGCAAGTTCAAGCGCTGGATTGCTTCCATAATCAGACTTTCTAGTCAGAAGATCGATTATGGATGTGAACTGCGGGAATAGTTCTTGTTGAGAGATTGGAAGCCGGGATATCTCAAGGCGAAGGGCATATTGAGTCTGCTCAAAGAAAGAAGATAGCACCTCACAGCCTTTGACGTGGAGAAGGTGCACTAGATCTGACTCGAATGAATCTGTCTGATCGCCAAAGACGTAGACGTTGAAGGTCGAATCTGAGTCTCCTCCTGTGTAGTCCATGCTGGCCACCGAGGCGGAGGCGGACTGATTGGGAGTGATGAGAGAGAGGATCGAAGGATAAATGAACGCTGATTAGATGGCGACGAGCAAGGAAGGTGACATACAGGTCGTATTCATACATATAGAAGCTTGAGGTCGACTTCTATCTAGCCTGTGCAAATAGGGTCTTACGGGAACCGAATAGGTCAACAACATACAATCAGGGCAAGCCGATCGTCTCCATTATCCTGAGTCATGTCCATCCGAGATATGCGGCTGCTCTGACCTCCATTCCGGTGTTTTCCGTAGACCATATACTCTACCGAGACAATTTCATGTATGAGATGGCCATGGACTCGGTTCCCGAAGTTTAGGTCGGAACGTGCACTCGTGGCCGCTTTGTCAGAGAATCCGCATTGAACATGCACACTTACATGATGAAGAAGGCTTACGAATGACTTTTCATCTCAGAGTGATTATTGTAGACCAGACCAAAGAGGATGATAACGAGGTTTCTTTCCTGTGGCGCCGATGTCGCCATTATTAATACTGACGTGATGTTTCCTTCAAACCCAGTGTGGTACAATCAATTGATTTCAACATCTCGAAATCGTGAAAGGAGACCCGCTTGGGGATGCCGAGTATGGTTCCATTTGTTAATCTGAAAAGGCTACGTTGTCGAGAATGACCCCTTCTGGAATGTGCAACAGTCTGCCTGTTTGGTCTCTGAATTCGTATATACTCACAAGGTGAGCCAACAAGCTGGGCTACGATTTGATTAGACGATGCTCGCCACATCTGATGCTTCATTTTTCTGTGAGTCGATATTTTCCTCAAATACATTGGTGGCGACGAAATTTTTAGCTTTTCCAAAACATGTCCTCATCCGTTTTTCAAAGCATCTCTTGGGCTTTCAATTCTGGTCACAGTGAATACTCCACCAGGGTAAAGACTTCCAAGAAGCAAAAGACACCGCTTGATGTCAGCCCTCGGTTGAGACTACTCGCGTATTATCAGCTGACGTAAAGAAGGTATGCGGTGAAGGACGCGGCTCAAGAACGGGTGAAAGGATTCTTGATCTGCATGGTGGGCAAACCCCTTCAAAGTTTTGCGGAACATGCCGGCGAAGTGCATCATGACATGCCGGCTGACGTTTTCGTGGATACTGATATACTGCTAATATAACTTGACGAGCTCACGAACCAGATATGAATGCAGATTTAAAACCAATTTTCGTAGAGCGATCGTGTTGCTCCGTCCTCGTTCATGATGGACACCGAGGGACCTCGAGAGTCTCCACGTCAAAGCAAGCAAGAAAGAGTTCGATCGCGGAAGCTTAGAATGTCCTGTGATGCCTGCTCCAGCTCCAAGACCAAATGTGACCAAAGCCGACCGATCTGTATTCGCTGCCAGAAGACTGGTCAAAAGTGCAATTACAGTGTTTCCCAGAGGAAAGGCAAACCCCCAGCGGCAGCTAGAGATCCATCAAACATAATCGCAGGACGTAAATCTTCGCACGACAAGCAAATTTCGAAGCCTGCGGAGGAGAACTTCAACTTTTTCGACCTAGACTCGCACCACGCCGCCATCGAAACGACATTCAACTTCGACCAAGACTCGTCAATGATAGACATCTCCCTTCCTATGCTTGAGGATGATACGCCCGCTCTTTGGCAAAAGTTCATGCCCGGCATGAGCGACTACTCCGCTAGCGATTTTCCCATGACGCCTTCGAATAGTCTGGATCAAGATTTCCTGTCCTTGGATACTTCATTCTTGGCCCAGCCCACCAAAATGAAACCAAGCGAGGACATTTTCAACTTTGAAGACGAATTTCCCGATGTGCTGGACATTGGATTCGAGCAACCATGCCAAGGCGAAGTTTCAGTAGCCACAGACCCGCTGCCTGCTCCCACATTCAGCGACAGCGGCTCACTTTCGGAACGCTACGACTGCACCAGATTATCATTCTCCACCCTTGACAGTCTCAACATCGATGCTCAAAGCTGCAGCGCCTCCGCCAACCAAAACTCCAGCCCGACGAATGGCAGCATTGCCTCTTTCGACCAGATTCTTATTATCAACAAATCTGCCGTTGAGAACGCCCACCACCTCCTCTCCTGCCGATGCTCTCTATCTCAACAATCTATTCTTCTTCTCTCTCTCATCATCGATAAGGTCCTCGCTCTTTACCAAACAATCATACGGGAATTATCGCCTTCCTCCGACGCCTCCGCCGAGAAGTTTGTCAGCGAAACACCCATAACGATCGGCGCATACAAGATGGACGCCAAGGATGAGCAACGTATGCGAATGCAGTTCGTATCCAACGAACTGCGAAAGGCAGCGACGCTAGTGGAGAAGTACGCAGACAGATACTCTAGTCTCGGTTGCCAGGAGCGAGAAGACAAAGGAATCTACATGGCGCTGACGGGTCGCCTGAGGCGGAGGTTGAAGGAGGCGGTGGGCGACATTGTCAGTGCGCTACGAACTTCACGGGTCTGATGAGGCCAAGGGCAAGGATTCCCTATTAAAAAGCCAGATGACCGGGGCGGCCGACTTGTTTCTGCTTGTAGATGTCAAGCCATTACATATCCGAGTGTCTGAGCACTCGCATTGACTCTCAACCGCAAGCATCCCGGTCAAAGCCGCAGCTGGTAATCAATCGGGTGTGCAGCATTGCAGAGTCGGAAAGAAAGCTGACAAGGTCCTAGAGTTTTGCGGGTCAGTGGGCCAGTGGCATGGGAGAAGAGGAAATGCTTTTTGCAGAGAGGTTAATCAATTCGGAGTGACGTGATTCGCGATTAATAACGCGGCAGCGCGCGTAATCTTCGTTTGGTAGCCTATAAATTAACGGTAATTTATAGATTTCATCAAAAATCCACCTAGCTCAATCACCTCGGGCGATGGAATTTGAAACTTCATATTGCGGGGAAGCATTATGTTTGCATTGATTCGAACGTCTCGCTACAGCGGGACGGTGAGTGTGTGAGTCGCATAGGGAGTCAGGGTTTAGTAGCCATGTTCCATGGCCCGGAATATTGTGGAAAAGCGGTGATAGCAGAAGACACGTGTCATAATGGAGCGGTATGTATGCCTGTCCTACACCTAGCAATGGCTTTCCATTCGATAGGCTATAGCATTCTTGCCTACCCGCCTGCACCTGTAGTAATACTCGTGCATTGCAGAAGTAAGCTACTTGATAGAGCGAGGACACCAATGGACCAAGCGACATCAGGTTAAGTGGAAAATATAATTGATGTCCTCGCTCTATCTTCATTTTCACTCCAGGTCTACGTCGTACAGACATGGGAGTTTTCTTAGCGCTAGGGTACGAGCATATGTCTGTTCAGGCCTCGACCGGTGGCCGTGGCGTTGGGACAGCCCAATCATTATTCACGTCATGTTGTATGCCCTCATTTGTGCGTGTGATGTGTGCATTTGAGTATGCGAGCACTAACTGTCACGCAATGGCTTTTATTCCCAAACGCTGATTTTTGACATGGCAAAAATGCGCAGCGAGTGGGGGTAACAGTATGTTGCTCTTGCTATTTGGGGTAAAAGAAGCACTGGATGGAGATCCGTCCCGAGCGGCGTTGCCGCAGGGGCGGTCTGCCACCTGCATAATCAATTAGATTCCGCTGTCAAAATCGAGGCAATGCTGCCGGCGCAAGACAACTTATCCATTCTCTCGAGTCTCGATTTCTCACATAAGCAGCTTATTCCCGAGCCCCTCCACCGCCAAGAACCCTGAAACAGGGTTACACTGACGTACCAACTTTTTCAACTCGTTTCATCATGCCACTTTAAACACTTGTTTTGAATCTCGTCGAAACTCCACGACTTTGCGAGATTCACATCATCTGTCTACTCCGAGCTTTCTAATCTGAAACTAACAATCTTGATGCCAGTGTTGAGGTTGCTCCGCAAAAGTAGCATTAGCGCTTTGACCGCCTTGAAACGGGTGAAAGAGGCCTTTGACCTGACCGCCTCGCCCAGGCCCATCAACCCACGAAGCAGACGGCAATGGGCCTCGGTTTCTGATGGTCAGATGTCTTTGATTCGGATCCGCGATCAATCTCTTCTCATCTTGAGCCGGCAAGATCCTCCCTCGGCAGAGCAAAAGTGGGTTGGGTATTCCCTCATGGTAAGCAACGGGAGAGGGTGACTTAGGATCGTAGAATGTCAAAAGAAGGAAGTCGGCTAAGCTCACTAAGCTTTTGTCAAGCTCTTCCTAGCGAAAGCCAGCCGAACCTTGATGACACATGACAAAGAATGTGCTTACCGTATTTCATGGACGATATAACTTAGGTAAGCCTGCTTTGGTAAGCTTTCCCGCGAACTGACATTTCATATTGGGTCTTGGAGCCGGATTATCTTTAATAATCCGCATACCGTCACCGCCCTAAGATTTCATCCTTGCCATGAAGGATTTTGGACACGTGCTAAACAGCTATCGATACCGAAAGCTTGACGGGGGGGTTCATTGCTATGCGGCCACTGCAAATCCATCGTTTTTGCTAGTCAAACAGTTCTCTATATGTTCATCCAATGCGCGCACTTGTCACATCATACACCCTTCGCAAAGGCCGAACCGCCGGCAGCTTCGTCAATTCTCATCTCCTCCTCTAGTCCACAAATCTCAAAAAGCTTCTTCGGTGCCACCATGCTGCCGGTTACGCCCTGCTCCTTCAATTTTGTGAAAGTCTCCAGTATCGCCATGTAAGCTGGCGCAATCCCTGCGAATGAGAAAACCATCAGCCGATATCCCATCGTCTGAGCCTCCGCGGCCGTAATCAGAGGGCTGTGCCCATTCTCAACGCTATTGTAACATAAAGGCCACGGCGCGAGATCTTGGACTGCTTGGGCGGCCATTTCCTTGGAAGGAACGCCTTCCAGGATCCCCATGTCCGCACCTAGGTCGCGAGCACGTCGTAGCCGTTCAATACATTCACTGTACCCGAGGGATTGCAGAGCGTCTGTGCGCGCTATGATGATGATATCGCTGCGAACCTGGTCGCGGGCGTCGAGGCAGGCTCTTATGCGTCTGAGGTAGGTCTCAGTATCGACGACTTCTTTACCAGCCAGATGGCCACAGCGTTTCTCAGGCACCTGGTCTTCAATGTGGAAGGCGGCGACACCGGCACGGGCATATTGTTTGACGGCACGGGATATGACCAATGGTCCACCATAACCGGTATCCATGTCTGCGATCAGAGGTGGGCCATCTGGCTGCAGGTTCGCAATCATCTCCGCGTTCGTTCGCATTTCGTGGAGATGAGCGATACCTAGATCCGCCGCCCCGAGGCATGATGCTGTTGTACCTGCGCCCGTCATGTACATGCTTTTGAAACCTACATGGAGGGCAACCCGCGCTGACAGGCCATCATACACGCCGGGACAGAGGATAATCGATGGATCATTGGCAATCATGTGGCGAAGTCGAGTTGATGAAGGGTCAGTAGCGGAGACTGTGACGGGGCAAGAGATTACAACTGATGGCTTGTCTGTTGGAGCCTCGACGTCGGTACTCTTCTGCCCATCTTCGGCATTGACAACGGATGCCGATGCTATTTCATGTAAGTGAGAATCCGTTAGTACCTTCAGATCTGCCTGCATCGTAGTGTTCTCAGCTTCTGGGCGCAGCTTCATAACATTCTCGTTGATCGATTTCTCTGGATTTGTAGAGACATTGGATTTTTCTAGAAAGTAAGAGCTTAGCCGATTGAACCTTCACCCCCTTTAATGCATGAAGCTTCGGTCACCAGACTCTGCACTCACCAAGTAAGCTCATCCCGCTCGACCATGATTGATTTTCTGAGACATGGCTTTGGCTTTCCGCAGTCATATCTCCTGAGGAAAGACATTCGATGGAAGTCGTATTGGGAGATGGATGTTTCAGATCAACAAGCGATGATATTCTTGTGGACGGTGTTTGCACTGTTTCAGACAATTCTTCTCCAGATATGGGCCGCTCCTGCTGGGCAACAGTTGACTTGATCATCTTGACCTCCGCAGTACCCTGGGCTGCGGAAACCTCCAGTGCAATCTCGTTCTCGGAGTGAGGGGTCGTGTGCTTTGATGATAGAGACCCTCCGACCTTGCTCCCGTCCAGGCTGCTGCTAGCGCTACCTATCTCAGGATTTTCTGATCTTCCATTCAGGTCTGAAACCGACTGGAGGTGAGATACTGGCGGCCATTCCAAGTCTTTGTCGTAGGCTGGCTCCTTAATATGCTCGCCTGTCTCTGGGTACATTGTAAGGAAGACCATCGAGACTGCTATCAAATAAACTCAATTTCCCAAAAAGAAATATATCAACAGCAAAGTCAACTGTCGGAAGCAAAAGCAGGTAGCTGTGTAGTAAAATGAGAAGTCCACCCTTTCACAGCCAGAGCGGCCGTTGGCTTGGTATATCCGAGCCCCTCTCAGCATTAATTCTGCCTCCTTGCAAACTACGGTCGCCCAAGAAAAGATCCCAGTCGCCACCACATTGGCCTCCCATCTCGATGCGGTAGGCGCGTAGCCGTGGAGCGAAAATGGAAGGGCCTCGGGAGCCGAGCAGGTAATCATCATGGGCGAAGTTGAATTGAAGTACCTTTCGGGGTGCGTCCGAAATGCCCAAGCGGATGGCTCGATACAGCGACAATGGCCTCCGTTGGGTTTATACCGCAGAGAGAGGAGGTACCTGACTCGGGAACCGAAAATGGCCCGGGAATGGCATGGCTTGTTTGCGCTCAGGGAGCATGAAGAATATGTTGCGAATAACTCTCTGACGCTCGTACGAGTAGCCTGAAAAGAGAATCTTGAATGGATGCTGGAATTGTATTGGGAGGTAGCCGAGGATCTCGGCTCGGCGAAACATTGACTGCCGAGAACAGAGCTCAGCCGGAACAACATTATTCTGGCCTATGGTACCAAATTTCATCATTTCATTTCTCGTATCTTTAAAGAAGCAACGTGTCGAATGAGAAACTACTACATCTAAGAAATCAAGTGGTTTTGCAGCTTCAAGTACATTGTTCCTCTTGCGTGGCAGTCATCTAGTCCTCCGCTGCCACCTCAATCTAGTAATCTTACAAATTTCTGGAGCCAGCTTCCCTTCACAGGCTTGCCAACGTCGGTCTGCTTTTTTTCCTCGGTAACTTCGGTAATTGATGTTAGAGCCAGGGATTGTGGCTTTGAAACATGTGATCGCTTTTCAGCGTTTGGCCGTGCTGTTCCAATCATGGTCTGCGCGACCAAACGTCGCTGAACCTTTCCCGTAGCAGTCTTCGGTATTCTCTCGGTATGAAATATCTACGAACCAACTGTCAGCTACTTAAGTAGGCACCTTGCGGCTCGAAGTGACTTCATCGCAAGTGAACATACCTTTTTGGGGACTTTGAATTTGGCTGCCCTTTCTCCAAACCAAGCCAAGAGTTCCACAGTTGGTAATTGAGTGCCTTCCCGCAGAACGATCGCTACAGCGACATCCTGCCCGTACAAATCATCGTCGATGGCAAAGCTAACGGCCTCTTGGATCTTTGGATGTTGGAGCATAACGTTGTCGATCTCGATGGGGCTGATCTTCTCGCCTCCTTTGTTAATCAGTTCTTTGATTCGACCGGTCAGGAAAAGGTAACCGTCTTTGTCCCGGTAGCCCTGATCGCCAGTGCAAAGGAACCCAGTAGGCGTGAAGGGCGATGCCACAACTTTAGGGTCGCCCAGATAGCCAGCTGTCACATTTTCACCTTTGACGCAAACTTCTCCTATCTCACCGGGAGGCAGCGAGTTGCCCGTTTCGTCCTTGATCTCTAGGACGATACCCTGCGGAACTCCAACAGAACCAGGTTTGCGAATTCCCGGCGGGAGAAGGTTGGAGGTCATTTGATGAGAGGCTTCTGTCATTGCGTAGGCTTCTATGACTGACGTGTTGAACAGGGTTTCGAGCCGCTGATGTATGGTAGGAGAGAGCGGTGAAGAGCAAGATCTAACGAAACGGATAGATGGCATTGCGGATGGAAGCTTGTTCATGAGTAGGATTTGGTGGATTGTTGGGACCGCGGTAAACCAATTTGCCTTGAAATTCACAAAATCTTGCCAAAATTCGGATGCGGAAAAGCGGGCGGGAACAATGACCGACCCACGGCTCATTAGCGGAGCGAGAAAGCCAGCCAGCAGTCCATGAACATGGAATAATGGCATCACTAGAAGTGTTCGGTCTGAAGATGCTAGATTATACGTGTCTTGGATATTGAGCATAGAACGGCACAGATTCCCATGGGTCAATGGCACCTAATACGGAATCAGCTAAATAAGGGAGAGCAACAGCACACACTAGAAACCTACTGCCTTTGGTCGACCTGTGGTTCCGCTCGTGTGCAGAACCAAAGCAATATCTTGCACCTCGGGAGAGTTCAATTTTGCCTGCCCTCGACTTGCGAGACCTCTAAGCTCCTTGATGGGTAGAGTGACTTCGCACCAATCCCACGATATCTCCACTACAGCGGTGTTGCACGCCCTTGCCGCCCTAATGGCCTCGCCATCCTCCGCAATCGCGCCTTTCGGCACCAAGATGACGGCAGCGTTTAAATCGTTCAAGTAGAATTCGAATTCGTCTTGCTTATAGGCAGGATTAAGAGGTGCACAGATTGCGCGTTGGAGTGATGTGGCAAGGAAAGCGACAATACATTCGAGGCCATTCGGAAGAGCGCTTGCGACAGCGTCCTTGTGGGAGATCCCAACAGCAGCTAATTTCTTCTGCAAGCTGAAGACATGTCGTCGCAGCTCTCTATGTGAAAGAACGATGGGTGTGGGATCTCGTGGTATGATTATTGCGGTAGAATCGATTTCTTGCGCCAGGCAGCTTGAAAGGGTGGAGTATCCCATCGTAGTACACAGTTGAAAAACACAAATACGGTTGCAAAAAGGATGAGGCTTGTCGCAAGATTAAAAATTAAGTGATTGAGCTGTTGAGTACTTGTCCTGAAACATGACGATGGGAGACATTACCCATATTGGAATCCTGGGCAAGGTCTGGACGCTTCGGGTACCGAAAAAAAGGCCATGCTGACACTTTCAGCCTGCCTTGTCTTCCAACGATTTTCTCCCGTCAATACAAGTCTGTCTATCATGGGCTGTGCCTCGCGGGGAAACCGTGCATGCAGGGGAAGACGTAACCCAAATATAGCGGCTGTCAGACGTACGGCCCGACCGTGAAATAATGGCTCCGCCAAAATCTGGCAGTCGGTATCCGCCAGCTGTCTCCAACCAAGTCAAGAATTCATATCAAACTGAGCTGTCGGCTTTTCTATTGTATTATTAACATTTCAAAATTTCTGTTAGCCGACACCTCACTCACCCCAGTATGCATCCTTCTACAACCTCCACCAGGAGTGGTGCTGCGCTCATTGCCAAGACATTGCAACAATTAGGCGTCAAGGTCATATTTGGACTTGTGGGAATCCCGGTTGTTCAGATTGCAGAGGAGGCAATTGCACTGGGTATCCGGTTCATCGCATTTCGCAACGAGCAAGCCGCCAGCTATGCAGCCACTGCGTATGGATACCTCACGGGCAAGCCAGGCGTCTGTCTCGTTGTTGGTGGTCCAGGCGTCCTTCATGCCATGGCGGGGATTGGGAACTCATCGGCAAATGCGTTCCCTATGCTCCTTCTGGCGGGCTCCTGCGAGACGCATTTGGTCACTCGAGGGGCTTTCCAAGAGCTCGACGCAATTTCGCTACTCACTCCACACACAAAAACGTCAGTCAGAGCGTCATCGGATTCGATAGCATATTGTTTGGCGCATGCATATCGAACGTCTTATTATGGACGCGCTGGAACAGGATTTGTGGATCTACCAGCAGATGTGATCCAAGGAGGGAGCAAACAGCAATCGATGTGCATCATCCCGGCCCCCCCTCGAGGTGGGGCTGACCCAGAGCAGGTTTCACGGACTGCAGAGCTCTTTAAAGGAGCTAGAGCACCGCTCATTGTCATGGGAAAAGGCGCAGCCTACGCACGAGCAGAAACTACCATTCGAGCGCTTGTCGACCAGACCAGCATCCCTTTTCTACCTACCCCTATGGGCAAGGGAGTCCTTCCTGATTCCCACCCGCTGAATGCTTCTTCCGCGCGGAGTGCAGCTCTCAAGGACGCGGACGTTGTCCTGCTTCTTGGCGCACGGCTGAACTGGATCCTGCACTTTGGAGACGGTTCAAAATGGAACGCCAATGCCAAATTCATTCAAGTTGATTCTTCGGCCGAAGAGATTGGCCATAACAACAGCTTACATGCGGAATTGGGTCTCATAGGAGATACAAAAGTAGTCACTACTCAACTCACCGCCGCTCTTCACGGCTGGAGATATGACCTGAGTTTACCGTACATGAAAAGCACCATCGCACAGAGCAGAGAGAAGAATGAAACCAGAGCAGCAAAAGCTTCGAAACGGCATTCCGAACCAATGAACTATCACCGCGCCTTCGATGTCATCAAGCACACTCTTAATGTACTCTCGCCACCCGACCAAGGCAACATCGTCTATGTCTCCGAAGGCGCCAATACGATGGACATTTCCCGTAGCGTCTTCGCGGTCGAGCGTCCCCGACTTCGGCTCGACGCCGGCACCTATGCCACCATGGGTGTCGGGCTCGGCTACGCCGTCGCCGCGCATTGCGCCTACAACCTGCCGCATGCGGAGGGACACTGTGAAGCCTCGACGACGACGATCCCGAGGAAGAAAATCGTCTGTCTCGAAGGCGACTCGGCGTTTGGCTTCTCCATGGCCGAGGTTGAAACTATGGCCCGCTACCGCATGGATGTGCTCATCTTCGTGCTCAATAACGGCGGCATCTACCATGGCGATTGCGCGGAGGCGGACGAGTGGTTGAGGCTGCAGGCTAAGACGAATGGTGCTGACGGCAAGGGGGGGCTGAGGAGTACTAGTCTGGGCTGGCAGGTCGGGTATGAGAAGATGGCGGAGATGTGTGGCGGGAAGGGTTTCTTGGTCAGGACGCCGGAGGAACTGGAGAGCGCGACGGAAGAGGGGTTCAAGGCTGATGTGCCGGTCGTGGTGAATATCGTGATTGAGTCGGGGCATGAGTCGAATCTGGTGAGTTGTTTTCTGTGCGCAGATTCTCTTGGGTAAAGGCTTTTTAATCCTCTGGTACATGTGCTGACTGCTTCTAGGAGTTCGCGTGGCAGAAAAGTAGTCAGAAAGGGGAACCGAGTGGAAGTTGAGGAGTCACGGAAATGCGAATGTACGGGAAATCAAAGGCCAATTGTAGGTCAATTGTTGCGTTTCATGGCACTAGCACAATACATGGGTTTTTCGCGAGAGTCGGTCCTCCACCAGAGCAATATTTCAAACCTTGCAATCCCGAGCTTTAGGAAATAGTGCTCTGTCGCTCCGCCCAAACTGCGACGCTCTCGCCGTAGGACGTTAATCGTGTGGCAAACATTTGATAAGTAAAAGGAGACTACGTCTTCAAAACCCGAGTATTTCTCCTCCTGATAATCCAAGCGACATGTGTGTTCAGCCTAAACGCTATTGAGAGATGCGGCTCTTGTTCGCAGGAGAAATGATTGTCCAAGGCAGCCTACTTTGGCAGCTTTATGCGAATCGACATCTGCTTGAACACTCAATAGGGTCATCGGTCGCCGACAGGAGTGGGACTTCTAGGATACAAGGGTGTCTGGAGCCTTGCAACAGACACTTTCAAACATGTAGAGTGGGGAGTACTGTTTCTTTGTGCTTTCACTCAAGAGCTGGTACGTGCTTGGATGTGACATGAGATCAAACAGCAAGAGCAAGAATGCAAAGTCTATTTAATCTAATTTGAGACCAGCACAGGAATGCTAAACTCCCCACATCCAGAGTATGTCCTGATGACCTATTTCCCGCTAGCGGTACTACCGAAAACCTTCACCCTCGGCTCGATGTCGGCGAATTGCTTCTCAACTCCTCCACGGGGCGGGCCATTGGGCGTGCCGAAGACAAGCTGAGCGCTTAGGACCCAGTGTGAGGGTAGACCCCACTCTGCGTTGATGCGTTCGGTGAGACCCTTTTGATAGTGTTGCAGACTGCAGCCGAGACCTTCAGCGCAAAAAGCGGTCCAAGCTACGATGCAATCAATGAGCAACCCTAAGAACGGATGTGTCTGGTGGACTCGCTTACCGGTGTATTGGGCTATGCCGTTGGATTGTTGGCCCCATTCCGGGAAACCTTTGATCAAGTTCCCCAGCATGGGTGGCATGCTGTTGACGGCCTCGGGGTCATCGTAAAAGAGTACCTGCCACGAAAGTTACATCAAAATGGCTCGACAGGAGATACTTGTAGTATTCATCAGTGGCTCACCGTGCCATAGGCCTGCTTGAAGGCCTTCAGTTTGGGGCTGAATCTCGTGTTGAAGAGCTCCGGAGGCGCGGTCTTGCTGGTGTGTTCGTAGGCAATGTCCCATAGCTTGTCGTGGTCTTGATGCAGCAGAACGACGGCGCGGGTTGATTGCACGTGGAATGGGGATGGAGTGTGGAGGAGGGAGTGCTTGACGATCTCGACAATGCGCGCGTCGGGAATGGGGGATTCTTTCTTCAGGTCGACGGTTGATCGGCGAAGGACTGTTGCTTCGAGGAAGGAGATTTGGGAAGCCTTGCCGACTGGGTTGGCCATGTTGGATGGAATTACTGCTCTGTTGGAGGATGAGCCTGGGTCTTGGTCTCGAGTAGGTGGTTCGGGATGATGGTGGTTGACTAAGAAGATGATGATGAGGTCCGTCGGTGTGGATTGTAAGATGCGGAATGGGGATGAACTGTGGTAGGGGGAGTCATTAGATGAGAAATGAGAGAATTTCACGGAAGGCGAAGAAGGTGCTGACATGCAGACAGGCAGAGACGTGAATGGCAAGTGCTCGGACTAAGCGGACGGACGTCTAAAATCCGGAGCTAATGCGGCGCAGCTTCAGACAAACATACCTAGTGCTTACAGGAGCGTCTATTCGGTCTACGAAAACCGGGTGCAATTGCGAAGCGAAAAGTCGGTTGTGAGGTAAGGGTAATGATACCTCATGCTAGTTTAAGACCCCACATTGATTATCGAGCGGGCATTCCTCGCTCTTACCAGTCTTGCCTTGTTGATTGGAGTATACCTCTCAATCACTTTCACCGTGTAATATCAATGCGGACCTCACCTCCGGATCTACGAGATGTTTATCTAATCTTATGCTAGCTGTAACAAGGCAGGTTCAATACTGGGGAAGTTTCGGTCTACGAAATTGTGAACCTACTGGCTATATCGTATTCCGTGCCATTTCGAGACCGTTCAGAACATTATTAGATGTAGTGCGACTCCGATAGCACCCGTGACTCGTTGGACAGGTTCAACGGTACAGAGGTTTCCTTTAGATACCTCGCATTCTCAATCGTCGGCTTCCGGCGCAAACGTCGTTTGATTGGTTAATGGTGGCCCCGTGAATCACTCTACCATTTTCTACATCCTGTTAGATCTTTCTCAAGTTCAAATAGTAATTTCGAAAGATATCGGAGGGTTCTACTATCTAGATCTACTTGCTACTGGCCATTCAATTTGCGCCGTGGAGCAACTTTCGACAAGCAAAGCTCAAGTGGTTCTAGCTATTTCATCTCAACTTACGCTCTAGAACATAATAATTTCAATCTTCTCGCTATCTCAGCACCTGGTCTTGGACAGAACAACAAACACTACCATGCCTCCTCCCTACCACATCGGTCTGCCTACGGCAAAACATGGCGAGCACCACAAGTCCATTACTGCTCTCTGGGAGCTCAAATGGAAAAAGCGAGTAAGCTCCTCCCCATTCTTGCGTTGGTTAAGACCTTACTATGCTAAATACGGACATAGGCATCGTTGGGTATCTACCCTTTCATGGAGGGCAAATTGGAAGACCTCGAAGAAGTCTTCGCTTACTTCAACGAGGTATAAACGCTGGACCAATTCAAATCTTTCCATCTTTTTTTCTCTAAACTTGATGGCTGATCTGTAAACAGAACAATCTCAACCCCCCGTACGACTTTGAACGATATGCAAAGCCATTCTTTCCAGTTGCCGAAAGACTCGAAGGCCTGGCAGCTCAGGCTGAAGAGCAGGGGGACACCTCCAAAGCCTCGGAGTTCTACTTGCGAGCTGCATGTGTCTACCGAACAGCTAGGCAGCCATCCCCGTCATGTGACATTCAAAGGCTGGCTTGGCAGAGGCAAAGAATCGCATTTTATAAAGGCGCCAAGTCAGTACATCATCCCCAGGATAGTCATCCATATCCTAGGAAATTACTCATACCACATCGTACGCAGATATCTGGACCCTCCGTTGACCGAGCATCTGATCGCCCATACTCATGCAAAACCTTTGACCCCCGAAATGTACAAGGTGATTCCTGTTACTGTCCGAATCCCCTCCAATGCCGCTCCTGGAACGAAGTTTCCTACAATCCTAACCATATACGGCCTGGATGGGCATCGTTTGGAGCACACTATGCCTTCCAGCCACCATATTGCCAACGGCTGGGCCTCTATCGCTGTTGAGATCCCAGGTACTGGCGACTGTCCTGCAGACCCTAATGATCCCACCAGTCCTGAACGCCTTTGGAGCAGCGTTCTAGACTGGATGCACGAGCAGTCGTGGATTGATCAAGATCGTGTCGCCGCCTGGGGTGTCAGCTGCGGCGCTTACTACGCAATGAGGATCGCGCACACACATAAAGATCATTTTGCAGGCGTGGTCGCGCAGGGTGGCGGATGCCATCATATGTTCGACCCTGAATGGTTGGAGATCACACGATTTATGGAGTATCCATTTGAGTGAGTGATTTTGGATCGCAAGATTGGGAGCAACTGACACTACCAATAGTCTCTCCCAAGTTCTGGCGACTAAGTTCGGCTATCCTGACATTGAGGCTATGAAGGTGGATTCAAGGAGGAGATTCTCATTGCTGGAAAATGGCATCCTTGACCTGCCTTCAACCAGACTGCTTTGTATCAACGTATGTCACCTCATTTGAAAGAAACGATCTCAAGGAGTTTACCCCGCATTGACACCCTATCTGTAACAACAGGGAATGCTCGACGAGTTGTCCCCAATCGAAGACTGCATCCTAACGACTCAACACGGAAGTATCAAGGATGTGCGGTATGTCTAAACCCCTCGCGGCACATCTTTGATTTCTGGATATCATCGAAAGACGGAGATGATACGGGGGTAGAGACGTAGAGCCTGGTGCTGACCCAGCCCTCTTCAAAACAGATTCTATCCCGACCTTAAGCACATGGGCGAACCTCTCGCGAGGAAAGATATTCTAGGATGGGTGGATAAGCTGTTCAAGTCGGTTCCAGCCAGCAGCTTTAATGCTTCGGAGAAGGCAGAAGCCAAGACAACGCCGCTATTGAATGGATATGGTCACTGAGCGCAGATGCGGCGAGCGGACCGGCATGAGGTCGAAAAAGCGGTAAGTTGTATCTACACGAGACTGCGTTTGGTCCACCGATATTGGCGCTAGTATAGATTATGTCATCTTCCTAAAAGGCTTTACCGCCTTTAAATTTCCCGCGTGAAATTGGCTACACTGTCTATGAATATGCTGTATCTTCCTGAAGTATAGCCAGCCTAACGTACGACTTGAGAATTTTTCGCCCGTCTGTGTCTTCCCAGCTGTGTCGCCCTCAGCATGACTTCTCTGATATCGGAACCCCGAGAGGGGAAATATTTTTGGATAAGATCGGTCCTCACGTGAAGGCTTTCACCTGAGGGCGAGACTATAACTGGTTCTCCTGAAATGGCTGACAACAGTAGTGCCTGATGTAAGTATCTCCGGGGCAATGTTTACGATTGGGAAAATGACATGATGTAATTTCTTTCATTTATCCAAAATCCTAACAAATCAAAATTGAGGCGACCCGCACTGCAAGAACTAAGGGTCAGATTCTTGAAACACTAACATACATCAGCAAACCATAGATCATGTTCACTGATGATCCTCGGACGTAGCCTCAGACTGCCATGTCCTCCACTCGCTATCCGACTAGTTCGTGGCACGCAACTGCGAGTACAGAGCGGTCTCAAGATCAATCAGACACTTGGTGAACATTGGATCTCCGGGAGGAGAAAGCTGTGTGGTCAAGAGGCCGCCGATCCCAGAGGAAGGGTCGATCCACTGTGGCCTGTTAGCGAGGCAACAGTCCACAACGTTCATCGAGGTGACGACCGCCACTGTTTTTAGAGCGAGAGAAAGACAAGAACAAGGCACTCACAGCGTGCAGCCCAGACGAGCCAGCCCAATTCATCGAATCCTTAGACCGCCGACCGGGGAAATCATCCAAATTAATCGAGGCGCTGAGCCCAAAAGTCCCATCGTACCCCTCCGGCCAGGTCTGCCGTAAATGGTGCTTCGCCCGTCCATCGATCACCTTCCCAAAAGCAGCATTTGTCTCCTCGTTCAGCTGTGTCTTCAACATCTCGGCAACGCTCTCCCGCTTGACAATGTTCCCCCCACCCGCGAGCACTTCTTTCAATACCTTGAGTAGCTCACTGGGCGTGCTATATAGGCCCATGCCGCCGATACAGTCCTGGGCCGGAAGCGCAAGCAGGTGACGTCCTCCACCCTCAATGAGTGCGCCGGTTGTGGGCTCCCGGGTTGCGTGGGACATCCTCTGGGACAGATAGCCGGGGACTTCTTGGGGTCGGAATGTGGTGGAGTGCATGGAGAGCGGAGAGAATATGTGCTTCTGCATGAAGTCTTCGAGGGTGAGGCCGCTTACTATTTCGACCTGCGGTTTAAGGGGTGCGTTAGTCGTGATGGTGAGAGGAGATGGTGCTTAGGGGTCGCTGTACCGCGCGTCCTGCCCAGTCCATTCCTGGACCGTATGCCCAGCCTTGGCCTGGCTCGTGGATCAAGGGATGTTTGTAGCCTTCCTGGGAGCTGTCAATTTTGCTTTTGTTTTCGGAGATCTTGAGACACTTACATAGCTTCCACAGTGCGAGTGCGCTGTTCTTCCGAGGCCGCGCGACCACTCCATCAAACCCGGATCGAATACATCATATGTGAAGCCACTAGTGTGGTTCAAAAGCTGACTGATCGGTGTTAGAAAGTAGATTGTGATCTATGAAAGATAGAAATACCGCAATGAAATTGGCGCCGCAACATCCTTCAAAATCGGCTTTCTCGGCTCGCTGTCCGACTCTTCAAAGCCCGCTAGAAGCTTGATGTCTTTCAATTCAGGAACAATCTCGCGCACATTATCATCGAGACCAATCAGCCCTTGGTCAACGGCGATCATGCAAGCTACTGTGGTGACGAGCTTCGTGAGAGATGCGGTCCAGATCGGAGTGTCCGTCGTGAGAGGCTCGCTCTGGGGTTCTAATGTTCGGCTTCCATAAGCTTTGGAGTATAAGGTGTCACCTATCGTGGGCGAATAGTATTAGCATCAGACGGATGGTTAATAGATCAAACAGAGTCTGTTCGGCAAGGTAGTAGTAGAGGTACATTCTAACCCTTGTTGTTGAACACGGAGAATGAGACGCCCTGCAAGGGGTTTCGCAGCTCCGATGTGTTTTTCTCCAATATCTGATCCAGCTCTTGCAGATCAAGCTTCTTTTCAGACATTCTGAGCTTTTTGCCGTACACAGGTGACTATCTCGCAAAAGACTAGTGGATGAACGAGACCGAGGGCGTAAAAGCTGTAATTCGCACAACGCCCAAAATTTCGTAATAATCATCTTCGTGGACGTGGGCGCAGGCAAACAAACCTAAATATAGCTTTGAGGAGGCTTTTACTGTTGGAAGACGTGTTCGGCGCGAAAAACCCTTGACCTGAGTAGAGGTCAGCAATCAGTGGAGTTCTGGCGCTTCACCCAATCACACGCAGTCCTCGGTTTACGAAAAGAACCGACCAAAACAAGAACAGCCGACCATGCGAATTTGAATCTGCATGGCGAAGTCAACACCTATATCCTTAGTTGTGGCTCGGCACCCGAGATACCTGGGCAAAATAGAATAGCACGCTCTCCTACCGGGAAAGCGAGGATAATGCCATTGCACGCAATAAGAAGATAGCAGCAGCCACGACGGATAATCTCCACCAACTGGTCCATCTTTACTCACTCGGATTTCAGCCAATCAAAACCTTTATATGTACAGCAGTCTTCACTGCTCCAAGTTACTATGTCTCCAGAAGATGGCCAGTCGTCGTCGCGCGTCCTAATCATCGGTGGAGGTCTTGGCGGCCTTGCGTTGGCCCATGGTCTCAAGAAATCATCCACCCCCTTCCAAGTCTTCGAACAGGACCCCACACCGGACTTTCGAGCCCAAGGCTACCGACTGAAAATCAACGAAGATGGAGCTGCGGCTCTGAAGAGCGCACTCAGCCCCGAAATGTGGCACTATTTCGAGGAAACCTGTACCGATAGCAAGGCGGGCGAAACCAACTTTAATGCTATCGACGGCTCTATCATCGCCAGTCGCGCCGGCCCTGGCGCTCGAGGTGGGATGAAGACTTGGACGACGGATAGGACGGTGCTGAGAAGGATTTTGCAGGAGGGGTTGAAGGGTGACATCTCATATGGAAAGCAGCTCAAGAAGTACACTATCACGGATAATGGGGTAATTGCTGAGTTTACCGACGGGAGTACCGAAGATGGCGTCCTCATCGTCGGTGCCGACGGCGTCCGATCTGCGGTCCGGAGGCAGTTCCTGCCTGAGCACAAACCGCTGGATACCAACGGGAGTTGCATCTACGGCAAGACCCCATTGACACCGGAGCTCAAAGAGCGATTCCCAGAACGTGCTGTCAAGTGGATGACCTTGGTGCTGGATAGGACGCCAATGACGCAGACTCTGGATGTCGACGAAACCCCGCTGACTCTGCTGCTGGAACCCGTCCGGTTCCAAAACAACGAGCATCGGCGCAAGCTGCCCGTGGACTACATCTACTGGGTTCTCATCGCTCGCACCGCCGTCTTTGGCCGCGAACGCGACGAGCTCTTGCGGCTCAATCACGAAGAATCGGCACGCCTCTCACTCTCTCTGACCGATGAATGGCACCCGTCTTTCAAGGCTTTGTTCGAGCTCCAGGACATCTCCCAAGCATCTACCTTGAGAGTCGCATCTGCCAACCCCATTATCGCGCCTTGGGAGCCTTCGTCGCGCGTCACGTTGATCGGAGACGCTATCCATGTCATGTCACCTACCGGTGGAGTCGGTGCCGTGACCGCTATCCGTGATGCCGCTCTGCTCTCCAGCATCATAAGCGAACAGGGCGTCACAGCCGCGGGTATCGCCGAGTATGAGAGCGAAATGAGAATCTACGCCAAGATGGCCATCCAGAGGAGTTTTTTTGGTGGCAAGAAGATGTTTGCTCAGCGGCCGTTCGAGGAGTGTGAGGTGCTGGAGATGTAGCGACGGTTATGTTTTCGTTGTGTTTCTGTTGATATTATCGATTATATAGGCCGGTCTAGTGTTCAAGCCCATTCTCAACTTCCATGTTCTTCTGTTTATTGTAAAGAATGTGTAGATCGGATTACATGATACGAGCGTAAGGACACGAGAGTAGAGCTGACGCACCGGGGGTATATTATAATCAACGTCCATCCCCGACACTTGGTAATGGACTGGTTCGTGCTCCCGATCTAAAATCAGAAGTCTATCCGAAGGATGGTACATCTTACAAAAGACATCGAGCTCAAGAGGACCGGAGTATAAAGCCACGGTGACCGAAAGGGGCACAGCGACAAACTCCAGTCGGGGCTTTAGTACTAAAAGGCCCACGACTTCTTCCTCGAGGAAAAACCCTCGACGATCCTGGTATTGGAACATTTGCTCCCACAGCCATCATCCCCCCCCCCCCCCCCCCCCCCCCCCCCCCCCCCC
>WOGZ01000256.1:0-48316 GCA_009733775.1 Alectoria sarmentosa
TTATTTAATTATAATAATTATTTAATTATAATAATTATTTAATTATAATAATTATAATATAACGATAACGATAACGATAGCGAATAATAAATTCAAGACTATAAAAGTTATATCGACTTTAAATGATTAATGAATTATATACGATTTCAAATCTATACGATTTTACATTTATGCAATGCGATATTCATTTTGCTTGCCACAGACGATCGTTACGACGAAAATTTGATGGGGCGGCTGTCAAACGAGAGCTCCCGCCAAGGGTTTCGCAAACAGGAGTATGTAAACCCTGCAATTTATACTGCGTACAACGAAAGCTTTGTCAATCGCTGAGATGACTGATAAAGTGCGACCTGTTAGTTAAACTTTCAAGGGTGTAAAGGCTTTTCTGCTACCCGCAAGGGAGGTAAGGTAGGTGACCGTGTCCTTAGGGCCCACACATGCTCCCGAGATGCAGCGTTCTCTTTTTTTCGACTTACGATAAGTGACGGGAAGCTGGAACGACTTCACGCCTAAGAAGCGGGACGTGAGGAACGTCATTGAAGCGCAGATTCCATGGCATTTGACGTACAAGAAGATTCAGGAGCTGGTCCCTTTAATGATAACTGTGCTCATACCAAAAACTGTGTCCATGGTCCAAGACCGCTAGAAATTAAAGGTCAAAAACGTGTACGCCAATGAAAAAATTAGGATCCAAATTTAGTCGTATATCCAAAATCAAAGCTCTTTTTCGTCACGCCCGCTAAACGAAGGGTACAATTTCTCCATGTCTCCATAATTCCCAAGTAAAGCAACAAACGTAAAGCACCAAACTATGTATAAGCGTAGGCCATGGTTGCAAGCTATCCGCAGAGTATGTTCGAAGAAGAGATGAAGAGGAGGAAGACAGCTACGAACCGGCTCAAGCCCTTTAATTGTCCGTGGTCACCAAGACGTTTGAAGTATTGCCTAGGAATACCACCAGTACGGCAGAGTATGCGGCCGTTGCAGTGAAAACTTCTTGTTTCTTCGCTTGCGTAAAGATTGAGCAAGCGGCGGAGAAGAGCAGCGTGAAGATGAAGATTGTAAGGATCTGATAATTGCCCTTCCGCTCGACTTCTGACTTGTTGGTGGGTTGCAGTTTGAAAAGCACAAATACGGGGACGAGTAATAAAACCGCTGCTAGTATCGTGACGACAGCGCGCAGGACGTTGTCGAGGCGGTCGAGGGAGACCAAGTGCAGTGCTTCGTCTCCAGTCTTGATTTTCTGCTCGTGAGTGCGGAAGAGCGTCTGTTCACGAGCGTCAGAGAAAGCACTCCAGACGATGTCTACAGAGATATCAGGCACGCTTGAGACTGGACCTAGAATGGTCACAGGTAGATACAGGAAACGTGGCCGCCCCATACTGGAGTAAATGCCGAACAGGAACGTAATGCAAATGACATATTGAGCACTCACTCTGGTAGCGGTCCTTGAGATGGTGTTAAATGTGTTCTCGAGAAAAGTATTCAGCCACCCGCGATTGGCAGCACAGCCTAGAGCAGCTAGGTCTGTCCCTTCACGAATCCAGTCAGCTTCGTCGCAGACCAGGCTTTCGGTGTTGTGAATCAAATTATGCACGTTTCGCTGAGATCTCAGGGAAGGTCGTTTAATAGCTTGAATCTTCTGCGTTCGTAATAGCGCTTCATCTGCTATTGTATTAGTATACGAGCCCAGACTGAAAAAAAGGCCCTAAGCGTGCCATATTCTTTAAGCTTGCTGTGCAAGTTGGCTATAATTTCCTTGCGTCTTGAGTCTGGGCGTTCGTAGTCCAGCCGGCGCGAGACTAGCCGCTTCGGATCACCGTCGCTAAAATCCCATTTATCGAAATCCACCAGTTCATCCTGGATAGCAGCAAGCTCATCCTGGAGGTGCAGTAGAGCGTAATTGCGAAGCCATCCAAATTTTCTGTATCTGAATTACGATTTCGCCGTCAGTGTTGGATATTTGCGGTGGATTATCAAGCCTCAGAACATGTTTCGAGAGTCAATACTCCTGAGGCATGTTCCAAGACGCAAGATTTGCTCTCACAGTCCAAAAGATGGAATGTTAACCCCGAGAGTACGTACATTGAAAAGTCCGGGTCCAAATTCTCGATAGCAGCGACTTTTCCGTAGCCTGAACAATATTCGTTGACTGCAATGAAAACGTAAGCTTAGCGAACAACCAAAGGAGGAGAAGACTTACGTGAATGGATGATCTGATCTACCTCGCCCTTGACATGCCCTGGTAGATACCTCTTCGACAGATGGAGCTTGTCTATGATGCGGCCGATCCGGGTTTTCCTTCTTGCTGACCATTTTGTCAACTCCTTGACATGGTCTCAACCGTATTGCGGTACATACCGGGGCTACCATCTTCGCTCTCCAGGGAGGACTGGGAATCGAACGCGGATGGTACGCTCAAGTCGCTGCGAATTGGAGATTTTATCGTTGCGTCCCGGCTGTGTGACGGCTCATGGTTGACCTGGTAACGGCTTGCTTCTGCTGAATTTTTTGACAAGGATTGTGAATCGCCATGGTCCACAGTACCATTTTCTTGCTGTGGCTCGGGCATAGATCATGAGTCTTAATTTCGTAGTTCCCGCGCACTCCGCGCAATATCCAAATGTCTGTGTTGGTCGCAGATTGCCTCAGATAATAATATCTTTGGGCTGACGGGCTAGATCACGAAGAATTGAGGCTCAAAAGAGTGTGGCACACTTGCAGGGTGGGGATTGCATTCCATTATGGGATGATTCGTCACACCGGTGATAAGGAACCTGGAAAATGTGGCCCCGGAAGGATACTGGACATTCCCCGGGAGAACAATCAAAGCGACAGCAGCTAAAAGAGCCAGTAATTGCGACTCATTACGATTAATATTCCCTCTGCAAACTGGGCGGCAGTAAAGCCTAGTGCTACAACCACATATCTTCGAATTATCTTCACAATCACATATTTTCAATTTAGCGTCTTGTATATATACGGTTTCGTTTTGTATCCCTGATTTCGCGTATTTTCGCTTACAAAGCCACATTGCAGTCTGAATATATGTCAAACCAATTTTTCGAGATTGAATTCAGCCAAATTGGGCGTTAAGCATGCAAGAATCTTGACATTTGTGGGTGAAAAATTTATATATTGCAAGATTGCAGGGTTACGGAACGGAATCGTACAAATATCTTACATTATTTTGAAATTCTACTAGTGCTGACCTTAGGCCACATGTCTTTTGCCAAGAGGAGGGGTAATTTTGTAGACGATACGTGGACATATTTTGAAATATGTGGTTGCAGAATTAGGCCTAACAAGTACTTGCGATCCTACATATTTGTGTGACAATGGAGAATCGGCGGATGAAAGGTTATAAGGCTGACGAGGCTGCATCAAGTCCTCGGATACCGATGACTGCAAAACTAGGCTACGCTCAACCTGACCGCTGAAGTTTTCTTGGGCTTTGACTCCGACCAATCAGAAAAAAGGAAAGAAAAACAAAAGAAAAAACAGACGATCGCTGATTCACGCTTGTTTTTGCAGGTTTGCTCGATCATGCATCCACTATGATTATTTGCATATGCAACGCTCTAACCGCAAGAAACGCCTGGTTGCCTCGTTTTCTCTCATCATTATTTCTGAAAACAAGACTAGGAAAAATCGTTTACATCATTCGCTATACTGGCCGAATTAATCCCTCAAACATCAAGGCTGGACATGCCATTCGTGCAAACGATGTTCCTCGACGTCACGCACATTCTTTCCATGTGGAAACGGCGCGTCCTTCAATCTGTAAATCCGTTTCTTCTTCGACTTATCCCACCAGACGCAGCAGATCCAATACCGTTTACGCGTGACACGGCCGCTGCCATCTTTGTCGTTTGAGTCGTAGACTGAACCGCCCTGGTAATACTTCTGTGGCGGCTGCGCTAATTAGATTCGCTGCCCACAAGAGCGACTTCCTGTGTGAACTTACACGTGCACTTTGGCTTTTCTGGGTCTCCGCGGCACTAATGACGCTCGGAGGCTTGCTGATGGTCTCGTTGCCAGTACTGCGGATACTTGCAGCCTCGTTGGCAGGCACATTTTCGGCACTCTGTCCGTTGTTCAGCAGGTGACGCGGAGTAGAAGTTTGAGCGACTCGCAGCTGGCTAACGGACCTTCTTGTAAGGACAGCGCAGATTCTTTGTAGAATGATACATATCGTTTGCATTGACCTGCGATATGATTTCGAGTGGTATATGGGTACACCCAGCACGACTGAAAGGGTTCTTGACATTGCCTCTCGGAGGGTCTTTAGGCCTTATAGAAAATTCATAGGCTCGAGTCCCCTTATCTCGCTACCCGCCAGGGTGGTGTAGCCAACCACATCTTCTCTGAATTGAGCCGCATTTTCACTGCCACACCACCTGTGCGCAGAAGAGCCCAAGTGATCCTGCCACGTCACATTGTTTCTTTGAAAAGGCTGAGGATGGTTCTGAATATGTTTCAAAGGCAATTTGAGAAGCAGAAACTGAAGCATCCAGGATCTCATGCATTGCGTGCATCAAGTCATGAGGCGGTGAGTATCGGCTACCCACGCCCCTCTGCACGTAGCTTGATACCTAACGTCACCCTCTGCATGGCAAACACGTGCATTATAAACTTGCAGCAGTCTCGATTCCCAGCACGCTCCAACAAGAAGTCGAGGAGTGGTTGAAAAATGATAGGAGGGTACAAGGCTCGATCGGGTATAGGGCCTTATGAAGCTGCTCAGCAATCCATGTAATGACCACCAGAAGCAGCCCAATGTCAACGTGAGAACTTAAAAGTCCAGAAAATGGGGCGCTGCTTTTCTTCATCTTCTTATCCAGGCCCGAGACAAAGGGAGACGAACACTGCCCGGACACGTGTTTGACAGCCAGCCTTCTCAGCCTGATTAGGCTCGCAGCAATTCCTGTGCCGTCAGTTTTATTTGCATCGCCCCTAAAGTAATATGTCTCTGGGAATTCTGTATCTCTACGTACTCATAACTCATTTGCTTAACGTCATTTATGGAGGCTACAATGCATCCATAGCTCGACTTAGCCCGGGCCTATCGTGCGAGGCTGTGTAAATACAACCATATGCATGACATAACTCTGTCACGGTGACCCAGCAGCAGTCAAGACTTGTAGCAAATGCTCGCCATCTTGTTCCCAATGCGTACCAATGCGCTGTCGCTTATAGCACTGTCCCAATCTCGAGTCTATTTCTGTACCAAGCCATTCTTATGAGATAGAAGTCTCTCTGCATTGTTCTCCGAACATTTAAAGCTTGTATTCAAACGACGGTGCCTTACCATCTAATTCTATCCGACGACCAACAAATCAAAACATAGAAACGCGTTTAGCAACCATAGACCACTTTATTGATATGAAGGGAAAGATTGAGCCAGCATATAGATGTATCAGACCAGAGTTGGATACTTGCACACACGTATTGGTGACGAGAGCAACCTTATCATGAACTACAGGGCATGGTTCTCTCATTCAAGTTGTATCCGAAGAATACTACTGGTATTACCCTATAAGCTGCGGTAGTAGTGAACATCTCTTGCCTTCTGTAGTAAGAAGCGATCATCAAGTCAGAAGGCGAGGGCGAAGAGAAATGTCATCGAGATCTGAGGTCGGCTTCCGCTTTGGGCTTTTCCTCGGCCCTCTGTCTGGAGCTGGAAGAGTATCGCGACGGGAAAGCGGAGTAGGGAGGCATTAAGGATCGTCAGAATGGCACGAGGAAGATGTCAAGTCGCTTAGGAGACACGAGGTCCACAATCGTAGAATCGGTTGCGGCTTTTTCTTCTCGAGTGCGTAGAGTTCCCTAAAATATGTTGTTGGCTTCAGAGGTAGTTTGGCACAAATATCCTAATGATGCTTGAGAACAGGGATCATAACTCAAAGCTGAGTCAGGTCCGGCAATATTACGATTTATATGAATAGGGAGGAGGTCTTTGACGTAGCAAGATCAAAATTTTTATTTGCGGGTGAAGTTGCGGTACTTACCAGCAAGTTCTTCCGTGAAATATTGTTTAACATCCTGTCGAAGAACGATGAACGATCCATTCTCGGTTTCGGAGGATAAGGCTGCCAGCTCACCGTACTGACTTATCCTCTTGTGCTCTGCCCAAGCAACGTTTTGGGTTCCCTGTTCGTACAACGCGTTCTGATGAGTTGTCGTTGGTTTCTGATTGCCTAGACTTGCTGTGTGCGGAACATGAAGTCGTCTGTAGGAGATCAGTACAAAATGAACTTTTTCTGCAGGGTGGGTAAAGTCACTATACTCTCTGAGCTTGTACTTGATCTTTTCCTACAGTGTCCGGCGGTCCGAATCAAAAGGTTCCCTGCGGTTAGATTCCCGGTTACCCTTTGAGAACTGCTATCTATCAAGCATCTCGAGAGCGCTCTCTAAAGATATAGCAATAGACGTTTGTGAAGCCATCCAAATTTGTGGCATGTCAAAAGGTTAGGATCGAAGTCCTCAAACGCGGCAGGCATCACAAGCTAGGCTTGTATTGAAGGTGAGAGTACGGCTCAGATGTCGCATGGATGTTGTGCCAACGCATGTCAGTTCCATTTCGCTGTGAGGCTGCTTTGTTCTTTTCGCTTTGTGTCACATTTAACCTATTAAGGTGGGCGATCCTGCAAAGTCGGGAATCTGCAGACGCCAATTGGCCATCTCCTTTCCAAACCAGGTAGTCAGTTATTAGGGTCGGATCATAAGTAACATCGGATATGGTGTCGGAGGTTCGATGCTTCGATGCAGAGAGTAGGTACAGGGTCTTTGCACAGCGGAACGCCCCCCTGCTAATTTCCATGAACAGCCGAACCAGTCCTGGTCGCTTAGTAACAAGATTTGATCAATGAACATGCTGAACTCCTGCCAAGCCACTGCTCGGGAGCTAAGGGTGGGCGTTCCGCTGTGCCAAGACACTGTAAGACAGGCGGCGCATTTCAAGCCGCTCCCCACTTAGCTCAAGAAGGATTCTATTTTCATGCAAGGAACACACACACCACGGTAGCGAAAATTGCCGTTTTGGGATAGCAGCTCGTTTTCCATTCGCGATACTTTGCGAGTAGGGAGCTACATAAGTATGGGTAACCTAACATCGAAGGTCTTTCACATTCGAGACCTTCGGCTCTTACAGAGATACCGAATGTAAGGCTCCTGAAATTACTATATATATATGAGTTGGCGAATCCGAGAAGAGTAGACGAAGAACCAAATACTATTATTACCCAGTTCCCCCAGCAGAGCCCCGAAGCCCTGAACCAACCCCCCAAAAACCCATCAATCACCATGTATACACCCACCCTCATCCCTCTCACCTCCCTCCTCTACTAACCTCCACACACTCCTCCTACCCCCAATCCAAGCCACCCTCAACTGCAACGCCACCTTCCCAACAACCACGTCGTCGCAAACCCCGTACCCAACCCGCGCCCAAATCTGCAACACGTTCAGCCATCTAGCCGGCAACCAATGCGAACTACACCCTCTTCTTCGAACACGTGCTCGACGACGACGACGTCAACTGGACCATCAAAGCCACGCACGCGCTCGCGGGGCGATACGACAACAACAAGACCGTGCTCGAAGCGGACTTTGTCCGGATCGACGACACGGGATCGCAGCAAGCGCCGCTCGTCATATCGATCGTGAACGTCATCGGCGGCGGCGGCGAGCAAGAGTGGTCGGTGGAGGAGTTGCAGGTGCTGGGCGTGTGCAGGAACGGTACGCAAAAGATGCGTCTTCTTTTTTGTCCCATTCGCCGTCACAATCCTTTTTTCAAGATTCGCTTTGAGAAAGTATGATTGCTGATTTGCTGTGTCGGCTTGGTTGGTTGCGCAGGGCTCAAGTTCGACAACCGCTACGCCTGGGCCACGCGCCGGAGCGCAGAGGGCGTGCTCGTGGAAGCTAGAGCGTACCTGGATTCGATGCTGGTGAATACGGCCATCGGTTTGAACGAGGCGGGGCTGTTTGCCTATTCCGATTCGAGGGACGAGATTACGCCGTGGGTTACGTTGCCGAGAGCGGATCTTGTGAAAGCGTCTGGGTTGAAGAACGAAACGCGTAAGTGACCAATTCTTCTGATCAGGAAGAGTCCCATAGGTGTGTAAGCCGTTAGAAGAAGTGGCCACCGGAGTCTTTGAACTTCTGTCGCTCTCACGTGGATGTGTGGCATTTATCCGGGCAAAACTTGTCATTCATAAAAAAAAGTAAAGTGACCGAGAACTCTCTTCACTAATACCGTTTTCGTTAATATTCCGAGCTTTGTGCTACTTTGACTGCCGCTTTTTCTGAGACTTTACCTGCTCACCTTTCGCATGCATGCCATTATGATATTGAGAAGTAGTAGTCTGAAGTGCTGAAGTTTTCCTATTCTCACGTCAATTTGGATCCTGAACCTGGGAAAATTTGTCGCTGCCGCCTTCGAGGGTTCCAGAAAGAGCCCTCAGACAGTCGAACACTTCCGTCGTCGTTGCTGTTCTTTTCGATACCTTGAGGAATCGTACCTGCACTTCCACTGGCATTCTACCTCGTAGAGTCCTCACCCCTTCCCAGCCGTAAGTCGACACGCACAATCCATCTTTCATGATTGCTGAATTATGCAACGATTCTCCTTGTCTCCTCGCAACCAGCGCATGTACAAAGAAGCGGGTGAACACAGCGCCCTTTGGCTACCCTTTTCTAGAGCCTTCTACCTTCCATCAGCTCTAAAGCTTTCTCTGCATGCTCTTTGTTCGCATTCAGCATATATGCGCGTTCTGTCACTGTTCCATTGCTTCCTGATCACCACACGTCGACCTTCATCATCACCCATTTCAAGCTTGCTTTGCCATACCATGAGCTCTCAGCATACTACCCCAAACGCCCCCCCAATCCACCACCCTAACGCGAAATCACCTCAGCCCGAAGAGACCCTACGTCCAGGCAGCATCTCGGGCAAGTACAGAAACGAAAACCTCCCAAAGCCGATCTATCTTTATGATGCCATGTATGTGCTCAGCCGTGAAGGCAATATCTGGCCAGACTGTGAGCAACACAACGGGGCTCTAGGCGTTTACACTTCGCTTGAAAACGCAAAGAGAGCTGGGGATCGTTGGCTGAGAAAGCCGTCGGGGCTTCACCTGGACCGGTTTGACTCCAGTGAGATACGGATCTCGGAGTGGAAGGTCAGCGACAAGGACCGGGATTGGGTGAAGCAAAAGGGTGAGATTGGCAAAGGGTTTCTGGAATCTCGGGTGGTGAGGATCAAGAAGTGTAAGGTGCGTACGGATAGTTCTTTGCCGCAGGAGCCCGAGGATGAAGGTGGAAAGGATGAAGAGAAGAAGGATCATGAGGATGACGAGCAAGATGACGTGAACGAAAATGGAGACAATAGCGCCGTGGAGGGAATGAAGCGCCTGGCTGTTTGAGATAGCTCATGTGTCCGTACTGAGCTAGCGAATGGCCTCAATCCTCGGCTTTTTTGAGTCCTTGAGTGATGGGTATTCGCTTTCAGATAGAGAATGCTGAGAGCACTTCTGGATTTTGCGTTTCTTGATCTGTACACACTCCAACAATCTTGCTCGAAGGCCCAATCTCGACGTCTGTGGGAATTTGAAGCATCAGTCGTAATCTCGAAGACAAAAATGCCAGATATTATCTCACCAATGAGGAGACTTTTCGTCAATGCCTTCCTCTCTACTACATTTGAACCATCTTTTGAGACATGTCTCGTGGCACGCACATGTGGCATCTGACACCTTGCGAAAGGTCAAGAATTTGATCTCAGAAGCTGACTCGGAGAAGAGATCCCTCACTTGAGAATCACCATGGACATGGTGTCAAGGGTCATAGCAGTAGCGTTCGTTCATAGACAAATAACAATGCCGTCATCATCAATGCAGTCGCCATGTAACGCTTCGTAATGCAAAATGCCGCTCAAATATTCGTCTTCATAAATCAAGCTCAGAATCCATCCCAGCCTAGAAATGCTCCTTCCAAAACTTGAATCTGACTTCACTCGATGTCACCTCCCCAGTCGCGCTCCTAATATCACTCGCCGCATTGTTTGGTCCGCAAAAGTAGACTCCCACATCTGCCTCTCCACCCTTCAGGCCATTCATATAGCTTCCATCTATAATTCCATCCCTCATAGCACCGAAAAGCCTCTTGAAGTCCGGTCTTCCGAAATTGGTTCTGCTATTCAGCGCTGTCAAAGGGTCAACGTCCATACCGACACTGTTGAGGTAGATGTTTGCCGTTGTGTCTACGTCCAAGCGTTGGGTGAGATACGTGTGTATGCGCAGGAACTCGGGGCCAGCGCCGGAGCCGGCGGCTGCTTCCATAGATTGGGCTTCGAGAGAGGAGAGAAGGGTTTGAAACCATTCAAAAGAAGTGGTGTCTTTGCAGACCCAGATAAATTCTACTCGTCGTAGACGGCGTGGTGGATTTGGGCCTGCGCGGAGATGCCATATGTTCTTGAGGATGCTGGCCCACGGTGTGACACCAATGCCTGTGCCAATGAGGACGGCGATTTCATTATCGAAGACATCCTCGGCGGGAGCACCGTAAGGGCCGTCAATGCGGATGGCGGGCATTTCTTGGCCATTTTGTAGAGCGATCTCGTAGATACCCATGAGATCTAGGCTATCGAATTCTTTCGCTTGGGAGGGTCCGGCTCCAAGAGCGTCACCAAGGGCGCGAGTCCAGTCGCCGACTTGGCGGACATGGACGGAGACGTAGGGGTCGAAGGGACACGAAGTGATGGTAAAAGGATGCCATTGGGTTGTGCTGACCGAGGGTAAATTCAAGAGCAGCCATTGACCGGCCTTGTAGTTCATGCTTGGTTTAAGAAATTGGATTTCGAGCGCATCATAAGGGTGACGGATAACCTTGTGTATGCGCGTGGGGCGGCGAGATTGTATCTCACGGTAGATCCGCTCGAGCAGATATAGACCGCCTCCCCAAAGCTCCCAGCGCCAACCTTCGTAACCCAGGCAGTGATTCCAGAAGGGGGAGCCTGCGAAAGGAGAGTAAGGAAGGTCGGTATCCCGGACGAAGCATCCGGTGGCATGGGTGTAGAGGGCGAGAAAGAACGGGACAAAGAGGTGGTGGGTATACCAGAATGTTTCGTAGGATTGCTGACGGATTCGAACGTGGGAGGTGGTGAACATCATGAGCATACAGAAGAGCATAACATGACCCGTGATGCCGCCAGCTTGGGTGTAGTGTATTTGCACTGCTGTCTCAGGCCTTAATTGGTTTCGTTCAACATTGAAGAAGCTGTCTACGTCAGCAGGACCTATGGCATGAATGCTTTAAGGTACTCACTTGACGTAGTGCGAGAAAACATGCACACAAGTCCAGAAGAGCAAAGAGTAAGCCACCTGTCTGTGAAACCATTGGAATTCATCCAGCGGTAACCATCTTATCTTGGGCCTTATCCACCTCAAAAGGTTTTTACACATTGGCAATACTATGATCGTCCCATCCACTGATAATGCCAGACCAGCACCCCGAGACATCCACACAGAGAACGAGAGCTTGTTAAGTCCAGCCAAATTTTTATCAGTTGCTTGCTTCCACCTGCAGATACATTAGCGTTGAATCATCAGCAGCTCTCCGGGGATCTAGCGCACCATCCTAATACGAACAATCCAATGTGTAAGCCATGAAATAAAGTGTTGAAAAGTACCATCCTCCAGGTCAACTCCTTGCTAAACCACCCTTTTTGACCAACCGCCATGCTGATGATATGCCGATACAAATGATATAATTCAAAATACGAGTGGCCCAGATCCACGCTCAGAGATCATGCAAATGTGCAGGCCGAAGGATCACAGGGTACCAAGGTTCAGAACGGTCGAAGGCGCGCAGAAAGGTCCCCCAGGAGCCGTTGGATGTTATTGACAGTCGATACAAAAGAGTTGGCAAGACGTGCCAAGAGATCCAGCTGTGATGCTTTCTCTCAGGAATGATATGATCCCGCCCGATTTGTAGACGCTGTTTCCCACTGCCATGAAACTTGTGTGCAGCTAGGATAGATGAAGCCCACCAGTATCTAGATCTCCAGCTCTTTTCCTTGTGCTTCGCACTTTGTGACCTCGGTTCTCGAATGTAAAAAAGGCTTGGATCGAGGACTTCGAAGGATCGGGATGGAGGGTGGAGGACTTAGGTGCTTCTCGAGGTACGCTGAGCCCGTCGAGGAATAAAATCCTTTGTTGTCACCTTTCCGCGACACAGATAGCCTCCCCTTTGCAGGAGCAAGGGCCTTGAAAGCTCAGATACAGTATAGACTCCTGTTCGAGTCGGCGGCAATGAGTCTACAGCTGGGAAGGCTCCTGAGCCTCTTCCCGCGGAGTACAACTGTGTAGGTTCCCAAGACAAATACTCAAAATGTTCTGTCGGGTCTCTGTACTCCTTGGTCTTTCAATGCCGAATAGGTATGAGGCTCCCAGAAGTGCCGATCAAGGTGTGGACTGCAGGGTTCGAAGATCTAGAATGAACAATCACTAGCGCTACATGGCTCTGTGGAACGCTCGGAAAGATTCAACCAGGCACGTAAGCGCTTAGGCCAAATGCTTGCTGCAATGCTTGGGATCTGGAAATGAGCAGAGGCGCGTCTGGGCAGGATTACAATCCTTGACCTTCGTGGAGATGGTCGTGGACGTGAGGAACTGAGGATCAGGTCATTAGCCCTCGAGGCAGTCTCCAATCGGGATTGATTGGAGGAGTGACAAGAGTATGCGAAGGTCTCAATCCGGCCGAGACCATCTCTGGTGTCCGTAAACTTGTGACTCGCAAAAGCCCCTTGGAGAAACGGTTTGCGAGTTGAGCCATAGATAGCTATTAGCTGCACGTTGAAGAGGCTTACGCCAAACGCTTTCTGTACTGGGTCCACTGAGCGTTTCATGCATGACTGGTCCTAGGATGATGAAGCTTGCAGTGAGCTGGCAAGACGCTGTTTACAGAGCCAATGAACGGAGAGTAATAGACGCTGGGAAAATGCGCTAAAGGGTTGATTTCACTAGCTCCGTACTGGCGGCAGCTCGGCATTTTGATCACGCTTTTACAGTCTACGTACCTACTTAAAGTACTTACTACACCGTGATTCAAAGTGATGGCTCTATTGGCAATTTGAACAGCTACAAAAGCTGCTACAAGACTACCGTCTTTGATCGGCGAGTGCTGGAAGTCTAGTAATGAGAGCAAGTGCCGCTGCACCACAGCTGCATGATATAGGGCCACAACCTTACATGCTGTCGCTGCTCAGACTTCCCGTGCCGTAGGTATTCATCGAACGCACTAATTGAAGGGCACGTACTCGACTCCATATCCGACTCTAGAGGGGGCCAGCGAGAGGCGTTTTCAAGCAGAAAAGCGTCTCGAGGATATTCCCGTCCCCAAGTGCACTCTCCTCGGACAGCGCATTCTGTTTAGTTGAATCGGTACTGCCTCTGTAAATGGCACCACCTCTGCTCTTTGTTGCTCATATAATAAAGGACGAATACGAGGTGGCAGCGTTGTCGCAATTGCTCCAATCAGCATGCGAACCTCCCATCCACCTTCCCAAATCCCATTAGCAAAATGGCTCCATCCCCCGCTTCCGCCCGTGATTTGCTGCATGAGAATCACAGGCTAAATGGACCCTGGGCGGTTATATTCTTGGGACATGGCTTGCATGGAGCTATCGATTGGCGTCAAGACATTGCAGAAGAATTGATCGGTTACGGGTAAGATCGCAGAGTCCAAGTGTCTGGTGGACTGGTGAATTGGACTGGTGGTACTGTGAACATGCCGGGCATCGGCCTTTCTCCATGCGCTCAACGAAGAGGGGTGGGATGGGATAGGTGTGTAGAATCGTACCTCCATCCTTCTTCCTCTTTGACTCACTTCGACCTCGAGACTTCACTTCTTGCCTCCGACCTCGTCGTTGCTGTCTCACTATATCCATTTGCCACCTGTCATCTGTCCCATACAAGTCTTGGAGCAAAGCGCTCCACAGCATGGGCTGTTGAACACCTCGACCAAGCACAAGAAAACCCACCGCCTACTCTCTCCGCCCCGCCACTACAGACAATGCTCGAACCTCGACCCTCCCTTCGATAACAGTGCTCCCGCCACCGCCCACCTCCTCGCAATGGGCAAATTGATAAAAAACCACTGGGCCCGCCTCATCATCCTCACCGCCGCCGCCTACCAAATCGCCGCCTCAATCTCCGCCTTTTTCTGGCCGAAATTATTCTGGGATTTCCTAACCACGAACCTCGACCATGCCGTCCGGCCCATCCCAATCCTCCAAATCATCAACCTCCTCCTCGGCCTGCTCGGCCTATGCTGGGAATGGCCCTTACCGCTCTTCACCACCGCCGCGACCTCCACTCGGTTATACAACAACCACAACATCGCCTCCTACAACCACACGTCCCAAAAACTCACCCACAAGCACAAACACACAAGCTCCAACGCCTCCCCCCCGAGAGCGCCGAGCAAGACAACGACGGGGCTAGCGGCCATGCATCGGAGTATAGAAGCCCGACTCTTAATCTACCCGCTAAGCAGTCTGGCAGCGCTGCTGCTGTATCAAGGGACGAATGCGGGTCTTTACTATATATTAGGCATGGGGGTTTATTTCTGGGGTTTCAGCGAAGGCGAAGTCGTGATGGGTGTGCCGTGGACGCTGCCTAGGCGGCGAAAGAATCGGGGTCCCTCGGGAGTCTGACGAAGGCGTATACTCTTTTGCTTTTGAACTTTTCTTATACGGGGCTTTGACGACGCTGCACGACATAACATGGCGTGGGGAGGAGTCCGGTCGCATTTACAAATGCATTTGCGGAGACGGCATAGGGAGGAATGGTGCGGAGCATTGATCGGGAATTGGAGATGAAGCGTTGAGCCAGCTGAATGGGAAAGCTGAGCTGTACATACTAAACATAGTTACTGCTAGCTCTACTGTTAGCAGCAAAATGGGCACGCCGTTTTCGCCTCTATTTCATCGAACTGTAAGCATGCGTGGAAGTCTTCCTTCCTGGCCCTCAACGACCACCGTCGTCTTCACCGTCGCTCCTTTCCCCTCTTTCTTCAATCCCAGCCCACTTCTCCCACACCTCAATGGGTAAGCAAATACTCCACCGCCCCCTGTACACTCCCCCCGGTCCTCCTCAACGCCTCAACGTTCCTCTCAAACTCATAGAATCCCATATCATTCAGCTGTCTTAGTTGCTCCGCATACCTGTCTTCTGGCGGCCTGTCATCCTGCGGTGCTGGCGGCGGCGGCGGGGTTCCAAACCCTCCTGCGCCACCGAATCCACCCATTCCACCCAGGCCTTGCAGAGCAGCGAAAGGGTTGAAGCCTGCGTTCGCTGCTGAGTTGGCGTTTGGGTTGCTCGGGTCAGGGTTGGCGGTGGGATTGGCGCCCATGCCACCCATAGCGCCCATCATCTGTTGCATCATTTGTGGGTTCTGCATCATGTTCCTTGCCATATCGGCAATAGGATTAGCACCCTGTTGTGGATTGGCTCCAGGTGCTTGCGTGCCGACTGGTGGAGGAGAGCCAGGAGCATTGCCGCCTGAGCCGAATAAAGCTGCGAAAGGATTGGCACCTCCTGCTCCACCGACGCCAGCAGGGTTGCCGAACATAGCGAATGGGTTCGGAGGTTGCTGTGGGGTAGCATCCGGCTGCCTAGGCGCTGCGGTCTCTCCCTCCGCCGAAGGCTGCTCGCCTGGTGTCGTATCCGTGATGCCTGGAGCTGGGAATGCCTGATTACCACCCCCACCCGTGCTACCGAACATGCCGCCGCCGAATTGTCGCTGCATTTGTGATATGTTCCTCAAGGCCTCTGGATTTGTCATCATGGCTCTGAAGCCAGGATCTTGCATCATCTGGCGGACTTGAGGTCCCATGTCACGGAGCATAGGGTTCGAGCGGATCATCTGGTCGATGACTTGCGGGTTGGCGAGTGCTTCGTTCAAGGTAGAGGCAAAGTTGGGGTTTTCGAGCATAGAGGCCATGTGTTCGGGGTCGGGTGGTGGGCCCATCTATGTAGACGTTAATAGGACTGATTTAGAAGGGGGCCAGTGGCGATACTTACTCCGCCGTCAGGCCCAAACATATTAGCATTAGGCATCTGCGCATACCCCGCGTACCTTGCCCCCGTCAGTCCCGCCAGAGGATCTTGCCCAGTCCCACTCGCCAGGTTCGCAGGCACACCGGTAGCAGGTTGTGCCCCTGGACCACCCGCATTTACGCTTCCCTGGTTTGCCGGATTTTGTCTCTGATTGCTCGCAGCACCCTTCACCAAGTGTACCGTATTCCCCTCTTTCACTTTGTACGAGCCTAGGGTGTCTGCATCTTTCAGGACGCGGCCGGAGTAGATAAGGCGTTGGCGGTCTGGCGGTATGTCTGCGTATTCGGGGCCTGAGAGCTTGGTTTTCAAGTCGATGACGGTCATAGAGGGGGGAATTGTGAGGATGTATTTGGCATCGCTGGAGGATTTGACGTTGAATGTGATGGGCGTTTCGTCAGCGGTGGATTCGTCCGCCATGGTGGGGCTGGTGGTGGCGGTGGAAGATGATGTAGAGTAGGTAGGGTACGGAAGATGATCGGGCTAGAGTCAAAGTCCAAAGTGCGCTCGTTGTTATGATGTGAAAAAAGTTTAAGTCGTCAAAGTAGTAAATGAAGTGAAGATGTTTATTCGATCTTGACGTTGGTCTGACGGGATGATAGATGACGTCCAACGGCGATCGTTGTCTGATGGATGCTAATAATCAACTGCTCAAGGAAGTGTCCACTCTTTACTAAATAAATCCACACGGAAGACCACCTTTGATGTGAGGAAGTGGTTATTTCAGGAAATACATATGCTGAATTGAAATGACGGAACAATACTTGAGTCAATCTGTCTTCCATCTATGTGCACTTTCTAGCGCGTTCTTTCGCTTTCCACCGCAAGGAGTGGCATTTGGGGGCGGTCACTGTAGATGGTAACTCTGCAAACCCTTGTGGTTATGACGAGTTCCTTATCGCTATGGGCCTCTATGACTATCAATCCGTTCTGTTCCGCAACCCAATGGAGCTGGCCCTTGACTGGGTTACAGAAGTCTTCTGCCTCGAGCCTCTGATGAATAGAGATGAAGCTCAAGCTCAAGCTCATGCTCATGCTCATTGCAAACATATGAATACAAGATACACGCATATCCCAGCAATCTCGAAGACAGTGCAAGTCCCACAGGACGACTTTCCCTAAGAAACCATATCGTGGAGAGACCCTATCTTGATGTAGTCTAAAAACATACTGCAGAACAAATGAAACCAGACACCCCTTTTCTCTTTCCCTTGAACTGAGCATGCTCCTTGCTGAGGCTTGCTACATGATGTTGTCGAGTTCTCTCAGTGGAACCCTCATAACAACCCCTTCTGCAGTCAAGTCGTCAATATCATTGTTGGGGTTCATCGTATCCTCTGGACTCAGTTTTGAGACCTTCCTCGTTGGAGAGCTGTCTGTATTGTCGAGTCTGTCCTTCGAATTGACTTTCGATGCGGCACCTTTGGTCACTCTCTTCCGCTTGCTTTCGCCGGACTTCTCACCGTTGGCGCCTACATTGTTCTCTTTGCCTAGAGCACTAGCTGAAGATGCAGATGTCCGTCTCTGAGATTTGCTACTCGGTATTTCAAGGCCCATCTCGCTGATCCGGCCTTCCTTTCTGCTTTTCACGTTTTCTGCGGGCCTTCCAACTGGCTTTTTCTCGGGTTTGTCCTCAATTTCCTCGCCATTGTCGTCGTCGATCTCCAACTCGCGAAAATCTGACCTAGGGTTGTCAGAACCAGGGTTGGCGCTGTTGTTCGACGGGGCACGCATCTTGAATGGGAGTACAGGGTCTCGTGTTGTGACAGACACGGAGCGAGGCATGCCGGCAAACGAACCGGCTCCGAGCTCCGCCGCCATTGAAGGTTTCCCGGGTGGTGTGTTGGCTGCACTATTGACTCTTGTGTTTGATGGAGCAGAAATGCCACTGTTGCCTGAATATTTCCGGGGACTCAACTGAATCATCAAGTCATTGAATAGGCTATCGCTTTCTTGCTCGTCGATTCTCGGCGCGTTTCCCTCCACGTATTTAAGGTGAGCAGCTCTCATTGCACTATAATCTTCATCTGTATACCAGGAGACCTGGCGACTGCTTGCTAGTGATTGAGGGCGAGAGTAGTCGGGAATAGGATGGCTACGGCGGCTAGCTGCCGGTGAGGGAGGACGAGTCACATCAGGCATTGGTTCGTCATAGCTGTCTGAAGTAGAGCGAGACCGGTCTTTCATGGAAACATCACCTGAGGTCGTAGTATTATGGCTCCATGGTTTTCGGTAGTTGTAGAGATTGGCCCCACCAGCGAGGGATCTAGACAACGGGCCGTGCTGGGACCAGAAAGGATCATCATTCAGGAGTCCAAGGGGACGAAATCCGGGTAGCGGAGAGGGCAACCGGCCTGTCACTGCATCAGGCTTTGCACGGGCACTGACCATTGATGCATTTCGGCGGCGTGGAGAATGGGCATGCGTATCAGGATCTGCTGCTTGCGTGTGAGGTGAGGAGACGTTGTGGAACTGCTGCGCAGCCTGAAAGTACAATCCCTGATTTGGCCAAGCTATACCACAGTTCTCCAAGATATCTGCATGGATATCAGCACAAGAGGCTTGAAGTTCTTGAATTCCACCTCACGTAAAGGAGCATGCTGAAAAGAGAAAGAGACTAGGTTCTTCGTTCTCTCGAATGCGGAAACTCCAGGTCCATGGTTGATCCCCTCAGCGATGACGATCTTGATTCTTCCCATGTTCTGAGCAGGATTGGCCCAAGTCTGCGTGAGCACCTCCGTATGGAAAGGAGGAAATCGGAGCTGATCATGGTTGCCGTCTTTGTCCGTGTCTAGCCCTGCGTCAGCGTAGGATTTCTTTAACGACGTGTAAGCATGCGTACGAGAGCACACATCTGTAGCCACCAGCTTTAGTGAATTTGGCATTGGAGATATTTCGTGTCTGCTCACCGATCATCTGAGGCCAAGGAGGATCCTGATTCAACAAGGTACCTCTGCAATCATTCATCAGCCAACCAACAGTGTGATGGTGCGATTGGAGAAGAGAAGTGACAAACGCTACGCCGACTCCATCAAGCAAGACCTTAGCCTCGAATCCCACCATGCTCTCTCGCGGAGCCTTAGCCACAGTCTCACAGCTAACCACAGCCGTGGACCAGCTATGCAACGACACTCGGAACGGGGACCCAGGTAGGATGCTGGGTATGAAGCATGAAACAGTCGGCAACGGGGCCCTCACGGCGGTGAAGTAAGCTGGATAGGTAGAGGGGTTCTGGAAAGGAACGACATCTGTCATTGTATTCGTCAGCTACGGTATACAAACGTAGCTTTGGGCAGTCCTCACCAGGGTCTTGATTGACGGTGCAAGCAGTCCCAAACTCCTGTAGTGGTGTCTTCGCATCCCCAACCAGAGGGAAAATGAGGACGTCCCAGTTCTGGTACCTCATGGCTGCGTCTTGGGCTGGCAGTGAACCCCGTTAGTGCTGGCAGAGATCTTCAAGGGATTGATGGTATGCCGAAGTCATGGACGATGAGATAAAGGGAAGCAGTCCAAGAACGCTTTGTTGTGAGGTCGATGTTACGAACGGGCTGCACCTACTGTTGTGGATCCTTTCAGTGAGTGCAAGTTAAATGGGAGCAAAGGGAGGAAAGAGCCTTGCGACTTTATGCAAGAGCTATCAGCATTTCAAATTGGAAGCATACCATTATCAGATCCGGGACCTAAGATATGCTAAAGCTAAGAGCATCTTCTCCACTCACTCTTGATCTGCCACCTCCGGCGTATCGCTGCCAACCGAGCTTAAGATGCCTATTGATACAAGCAAATTGCTTCCTCCTTCTCGCCTCTGTTTGCAGTCCGCCTTCGAAGATGAGAAAAACCTTGCAAAGAAACTCCCCAACTCCTGTCGCTCAATCTTTGCTTTCATGCGAATAGAAAATGCAGGGACTTCCTCGGATATCATCACACGGCCGACGTCGTGTTTGAGATGTTAAAATCGCAAGCACAGCGGCCTCTAGATCCAGTCCGTATCTAATTTCGATCCAGTCTCGACCCCTCAAATATGCCTATTGAGAAAATACGCTTCCATAACCCCTGCCGTCTGCTTCAAGGCGGTTGCTGACCTCCTGTTGCTGCTGCATGTATATTTCGTTCATCTGGTTTACTGGGATAGGATCGGCCGGACCAGGAACGCCAGGCGAGAAAGCGCCAGGGGGACCCTGTGGAGGGCCTTGGCCTGGGCTCTGAGGTGGGTGCATGTGAGCTGCATTAGGACTAAGAGGCACATGTGGTTAGCAGATCCTCGTTTGTTTGGGTACCATTCTAGACGAAGCTCTTGGCAGTTTTGGAAGTGCAGGAAATTCTGGGTAGAGGCTGGAAAATAAGAACAGTGCAGTTATCTGAGATTAGTAAACAGCATCACATCTATCGAGAAAGCTCAGGCAACACGAAGCCATGCAACACATTCAGGAGTAGGTACATTTGATTTGGGGAAGATTTCGTATCATTCGTGTCCTCGCCCTCAAAGACGCTCTTGCTGTACAGCCATCCCATCAACTCGCATGCTATGAGATGAGCAAGGAAAACTTTTCGCAAAATTCCTCCGTGTATTCCTCTACTGATAACGCTAATCGGAGAAGGAGCCCGGGAATGAAGGCTATTTCAAGAAGCGAAGGGCAAATTCGAGAGATCACCGCGATTGCCTGATACAGGAAAACCGCCTGGAAAGCTTGAAGAACGAGGGGGGTATCTTACTGTGAGGAGGTTAGCAGTGTTTTGACACTTGGAGGCAGGGATAGAAGTGCATACCTTCAATGGAGCAAAGTTGCCGTACGGGTGTGAAGGAGGCATGCCCATGGATGGGTACACAGGTGGAGGTGGTGCAGGACGGTAGGGAGTGCCGGCAGGACCAGAGTTGTTCTGGCTTCGTCCCCAGCTGAGACGGACTCGGGAATTGCCGATGGGATAACCTTGCATTTGGTTGATGGCCATCTCAGCCGCATGACGCTGGACAAATTGAACAAAACCGCAACCCTTTCCAGGAGGAATCTTGACGTATGTGATCTCACCAAAGCCCTGGAAGAAAGAACGAAGCTCGTCCTCCGTGACATATCCGGAGAGCCCTCCGACGAAGACCGTAGTGTTGTTCGGGTCTGTGAATTGGTTCATGGGCTGAGGTTGACCATAGTATCCGACTGGGGGGTTCCCCATGTAGTTCATGCCACCAACGGGCGCTCCTCCTGGGCCGGCTGGACCTGGCATACCCATTCCTCCTGGCCCTCCACCACCAGTCTTGTTCTTTGGTGTGGCTGTAGAGATACGCATGGGACGATTGCCACAATAGACTCCTTGCATCTCTTGCAATGCACGCTGTTGGTCGCCCTCGTCGGAGAAGCGAACAAAACCATATCCGCGTGACATTCCGCTAATTGGGTCGGTCATGATCTTAGCGGACTTGCATGATGGGAAACGATTCTGGAAGAGAGAAACGAGGACATATTCGTTGACCTCGGGTCCGAGATCGCCAACAAAGATCGAGTGTTCTGGACCACGCTCATCCCGGCTGGAATGTGTCAGCCATACTCGGTTGCATATTCAGCCCAGAAGCCTACCTTCGATCAGCCAAGCCACCGCCAGATGCCCAGTTCAGCTTGAATGGCCGGTTGGAGTTGGGTATGATGGTGCCGTTAAGAGTCAAGGCCTTGGCGGCAGCCTCAGCGCTCTGAAAGTCGATAAAGCAGTAGCCGGCATTGCTGCTGGAGATCAGTACGTATTGGTAGATGTTTCGGAGACCCGGAAAGGCAGGCTTACCCGGAAAATTTGTCGCGGATCATCTTCACGTTCACCTGCTCGCCCATGTTGTACCATACTGTACGCACAAAATTCTCATCGATCCACGGTTCAAGCTCGCCCATCCTGTATCTAGTGTCAGCCTTTGCTTCATGGGATAACATCTAACGTTGCTTGATGAAGGCCTTAGAGAAAAGTGTGATCGAGTCATCGTATTGACCACTGCAGCCAAAGTCAGAGTTCAAAGGGGGTAATTATACCATAACGTTGTCTTCGCATCCCCTCCTTGCGACTGCCCCCCAGCGGATCCAGGATCACCACCATTACCGCCTTGGAAACCTCCCGCGGAATTAGGAGGCATCTGCCCACCCATACTTTGGTCTTGCTGTGGGGGACCTCCGGGGCCAGCTCCAACATCTCCTTGCTGGCCCTGTTGAGGGAAATTGTCGTAGTTTTGAAAGCTCATTGTGCCGAGTGGGTACGCTCGGATATTTGAGTATGCAAAGGTTATGGAAAACAGGACGAGAAAGTTAGTGATGTTCGGGACTGGGACAGCTAAGGCAGTCTGTCAGCTACATTCGAGCAGTAGAAGGTACTGCGCCTAGGTTGCATGCAGTGTTGTAGACGTACCTAGAAGCTCCAGTATTTTCAAGCCGATGCAGAAGACAACGCAGTTTCAACACTCAGTGCTTCGCAGTGCTTGCTTGCCCAAAGAGATCGAAAAATCGAGTGCCCAGAGATATATGACTTGATGACCGCTTATTTGCGCTGACGTCGAACTCCAAATAGCAAGGAGAAATGGGAGACCGAAGGAAGGATGTTGTGGATAATGTTTGGAGATATATCGAAGAATTGCTCCAGCGGCGTAGAATATTAATACTTTCTATGACGAATTCCGTGAGTGTGAAGCAATCGGTGTTAAGAAGATTCACGCTCGCTGACCTAGACCCAAAATCGTTAGCCTCAGTCGCTGATGAAGTTTGTGACTCTTGTTTGACAGTGACTGTGCCTTTGTGAGGAACAAGCCTGGGTGATAGGCCAATTGGGCAGCTTAGCCAAGTATGAAGACATGCCAAGACTTTCAGCAGTGAATGCGGCGGGCCATCAGGGTTTGCATGCTCAATCCGTGCCTGACTTGTGGATAATGAGGTCGTGGTCCGGCTGATGCGACTCAGAAGAAGTGAATTGCAGTGGTGGCGTCGGCGGGAGAAAAGGAAGCTTGCCCACTCACCAGATCACGAAGACGCTGACTTGGAACGGACAAAGCTGATGCTGCAAGTCAAAAGCTGCAAATCAAGAACACCCGCGACACGAAGGGACACGAAGGCGAGAGGAAAAGATTCGCACGGAAGAAAAGCTTTTGGGTGAGCAGGTTGAGGAGTTGGACTTTTTGCTGGAGAAGGAAAAGAAAAAAGCTGAAAGTGGGAAAATCCGAGTGGAGGGGAGAGCGTCACACTAGTGCGCCAATTTAGTAGTGCCACGGCATGTGCAGAAAATAGTTACTCCACCATAACTTTTTTGTTTGCTGTGCCTGTGCTATCAAAATATGTACCTTGAAGGTACCTACAGGATTACTTACAGCTGGCGGGGTTCAATACTATATGCGCGAACCATCTGTTGCCTCCGATTCCTAGTTTTATGCCTGCTGCTGCCATGAGTTCTCTTGGTTACAAAAACATTGACCTTAGGCTGGCGACTCAATGAGAAGCATCAAGCTTTCCTAGCATGATGTTTACAAACACTTCACGCCCTTGCGTTGGGCATCAATCCAATTCTTCCAATTATAAATGCCGGTCAGAACTGCATGGGAACAGCAGTGTTCCACCCAGCCTAGCTTCGTTCTGGACTGCGGAAGAAAAAGTCGCATTATTCTACGCCAGTGCTGCTCTAAGCAAGCATCCTCGAGTGGTTCACCAATAGGGTCTCCAGAACATGGATCTGCATTCGAGTGTTTCAAAGCGTTTCATATCGGAAATGCGGCCAGGGTCAGCGGAGAGACCTCCTCGATAGTGGGGAGTGGCCAAAGCCTGGCGGTGAACATGAATGGGAATTTGAACAGGAACAAATGTTGTCCCTTGACCGCCTGGATTCGATATTACCATTCGCCAGGCCTGAAAAAGATCGAAAAGATCTCGGCCTCCGCAACAGCATTTATAGCGCCACACATGATGGTACGAGGTACCTCCTTTATGGGTTGACTTCCGGCAGCAACCGTAGAGCATGCTCTAGGAATATGTCTTGCAGCAAATATTGGTCACGTGGCCTCCACCATTTCCTGCTCACAGGATGCAGAATGTTTGTTCTTGACTCTTGAAAAAGGGCAAGGAGTTTATAGATGTACCAAAAGGCGACTCGCAAGCCGTTTATTAGAATTTGAACAAGAAAATATTTCTTGTTACAGGTTCTCATTCCAAATTCCTCCATATCAACCAGAGGCTCCTTCCCTAACGCCTTGCTGCCTGCGTTTGCGATCAAGTCGTCGAGATGTTGTAGATGAATGAAGGTATTTGCACCTTCCCTTAATTACGCTTCCTTCGCCTCATCCACATCATTTCCTTCCTCTGTTGGCCGTGGTGGTGCATCGCTCCCCATCTTTTCCTTGTCCTGTTCCAGCCCTTGGATGTTCAAACCTGCCCCTTCAATTCTTTCTTCGTCTTCCACTCCCTCAACCCTCTCTTGGAGGAGGTTCATGAGCGCGGGGGGTCGCTGTTTCATGGCTCTTGCTTTTACAAGGCTGATGGTTTTCTGTTGATATGTGGTGGTGATGGGTTTGGTCTCGTCACGGTCAATGGTTGCCTTCATCAATGCGGCCATCCATAGACGGCCCTGGGCGACATTTTCGACGGCAAAATAGTGAACAGTCGGCTTCGTGAAGTTCACGGCGCGGGAAAGACCAGTACGTGGTGGAACAAGTTTGAAGATGAACATCGAGTCCGAATCAGCCTTCTGCACAGGCGGTCTGGATTGTATTGTTGCGGCATCTTCGGAGGCTAATGTCGGCATTTGGGCGGTTGCAGGCGACACTGGAGATGACTTTGCACCGGTCACGGTCGCGTGGATACCGGCGATGATGTCACGATCGGCAGGGAGGACGCGATGAGAGGAAATGTCAATGAGACCCTTCTCTTGAGTATCTGTCTCGGCATAGTAGTACGAGAGACGGCGGCCGCGCAGCACGAAAAGTCGAGGTTTCCAAGTCGTCATGATATTTGACGACCTCTTCTTCATCCAGCCACTATAATCACAACCCTCCATTTGCTCCTTAGGTGGCTTATGCTCGAGGCCGCGGATGTATGCGCTGGTTTCCTTCTTCGGTTTCCGGCGCGTCCCACTGGTAGGTGTGAGTCTTGTAGGTGCAACACTGGCGTCCTTGGAAGAAGCATCGGTACTCTCTCTCTCGATGCTCTGAGATGCCGCAGAGGGCGATGTTGAACCTGTACGCGTGGGCGATTGAACAGAAGTCTCTTTGATTGGTGATGGGACTGAAGCTGGAGTGGAGACCAGAGCCCTCTCATTGCCGGTAACTGCATCTGAAATAGCTCGGAGACCCATACGAGGCTTTGAGATTGACTTAGCAGGAGCGACCGCCGACTTTGGTGAGCCGTTCGAAGCTGCTCCGTTGCTAGCGTCCGTAGACGATGTTACAATCTTCATATTTGGCTTTGTGATTGGCTTTTTGCTGTCATACTCAAGCTTAGTGACGGTTGGTGAGCTTATATCAGTCGTCGATGGCCTCATCGCTATTGCCTCGTTGGCAGAGGAGTTCCGAAAGTGCCCCATAAAGCTGTTGTTTTGATATAGCTTAGTCGCAGGAGAAGTTAAAGCTGCTACGGTATCCTTGATAGAATCGACACTGCCAAATCGAGAGTGGCGCCTTGCTCCCGCAAAGCTCAGTCGTTTGGTGTCTGCATGGTACGAGCTCTGCCGTGAGTGATTCGCGCTAATAGTGTCGCGCTTTCTCAACACGTTTCGTGCTTTCTTGCCATCCATTTCGCTGCCTGAAACGTATCCGCGATCAAGGTCTCGTGACACGTTATGAGATTGACCCGAATCTGTAGCATGCGGGTCGAAGGTGTTGCGTTCTGCTCGAGGAAACAAGCTTCCACTGGTAGCAGAGCGTGGTCGGCCGTTCGTTATGGGATGAGAGCCTCCAATTGCCCAGTTGCGATCAAGGGAGGGAGCTTTTTTATGCAATGAGGTGATGTTGGTTTGGTTATGTGATGAAGATTCATCCAGTATGGTTGGAGTTGCTGAACTAACTGTTGAGGCGAAGTCGACAGCAGAATGGCGACGTGAATGGTTGAACTCACGAACCGAGGCCGCCGAAGGTCTACTTGGACTGTCAAGTCCAGATTTGAACGTGAAAGAGACCGGAGTAGAACTCGCATCGCGCCTTTGAGTTTGCAGCAATTGGGGTGACGGTGAGGGTTGAGGACTCGGCCCATCATGTCGTATGTATGGAGAGCCATGTCTTTGATAAGGAGAGCCAGGACTTGGCAGGCTGAACAGATTCGTTGAAAATGTTGACCCTGCGGCAGACCCTCCTCTCTGTAAACGGAGGTCATCTGACGATGCATTGCTACTAATCACGGTTATGGTTTGTTGTGTAGTGACTTCAGCTCCTCGGACTTCCTCTTGCAACGCTTTTATCTTGTACCAAGTGCGCAATCGGGGACCCACTGGACCAAGATCAAATTCCTTCATGAAGATTGATGATTGATCCATGGCCAAAAGAATCTCTCCGGATATTTCTTGTTCTTTGAAGACCTCGCAGTGCCTTGGCTCCACTCCTATGTCCTCCAAGTATTCCGCTACTTGGCTTGGCGACCAAGTCAACACCTCTCTTTCTGTGTGGAGATTGCGCTCTTCTTCGTCTGTCTCATGGCCATTTATATAGGATAGTCGTTGATCTATGTGTGTACTGTACTCGCTTCCAGACTCATTCGTCAGCCTCCTCTCCACCGTCAGCCCTCTGGACCGAGGATTCTTCATGTCCGTAATATGTTCATCAATCACACTCAATGTCTCATTCATTACTGGGCTATCTTCGTCTGGCCCTTGATGGACCATACTGAGGCTTCTTTGCGCAGGCGTAATAGCAACCATCGCTTGGGATCCTGTAGAGGCATTCGGGACTGAAACAGTCCTCTGGGATGGCGGAGTGGTATTTAGAGGCGGTGGAGTTGCGCCGTCCGAATTAATAGGCTCTTGTAGACCTTGCAAAGATGGCGTTGTTGTTCCTTGATTTTGCCCTTCGTGTTGTGACGGACCGCTTGCATGGATATTGCCTGCGGTGCCGGCGACAATTTTGGCAGCTGTGGCTATGGTGGTGGCAGAGACTTGGATGGTCTTTGGCGTGGTCGTTGTGTAGACTTTCAAGCAAAGTGTCAGCATCCTTTCACCATCAGTGCTAAAGGATATCTCACCCTCAGGAAAGAGACCTGTTTTGCCCTTTTGTATGTGCTTTCCAAGATACCAGCCATCTCCAAAATCGTCGTCTCTTTCTATGAGCTCTATTCTGTCTCCTTTGCGGAGGCTCAATTCATCAGGGCTTCTGGCTTCAAAGTCGTCTGGACCAACAATTGTTAGCACAAATACTAGAAAACTTATTCCGATATCGTCGAAGGTTGAAGAAACGTCAGTGCTATCGGGAGACATGGCAGTCTTTTGGATATCCATGTAGACTCCAGCCTAGCAAGTCAGTTGTGAAAAAGTGAAAGGCAACTCACGAACAACCAGCAGCATGTCTCCAGGCTCGGCCTTCTTCGTGGACCCGCTTAAATGTCTGGACGCCATGGCTAGGCTCGTTTGATGCGTTGATGCCCTCCGAAAGCCTGTTGCCCTTCAAGCGGGGCAACTCATCGGATGCGGTCTTCAAGTCGGCGCAGGCGCACTCGACTAGAACGTCCGCCTGGTCTGTAGCGACATTTGATGTATCGCGTATAATGCGTACTATTTTTCAGAAGAAGCATTCAGCCAATACATGCCCGACCTTGCGACGAGTGATCCAATGATGGGCTTGGTATCTGAATATATTCCGCCTTGGAATCTTCCGACAAATTCCGGTCCGGGAGGTCTTGTGATATAGAGCAATGCATGTAACACTTAGAATTGAGTGATTGACGTATTACGAGTAGGACGAACAGCAGATGTCAGACCTTGTTACTTGAGGAGGAGAAGTAGGTAGACTGCCAACTTCTCCCGCAGCCCAAAGCCCAAGACGCTCGGCCACTTTCGCGCGCTAAGCTAAGGGGAGCTAATCGGGCATTATACCCCGAGGGGAAAGGCTTCTTAACTCTGCAAGGGATTCAAAGTACTGTATCTTCTAAGTTCTATCAATCTCGAAACATCTCTTGAAACATCTTCACACGACTCCAGCACGCAACCTTCAATAAGAAACACGACTCCGTCTTTCTTCCAGGTGCATATATACAACTCTGTCAAGTCTCCATATCTATTTTGTCAGCCCGCGATAGGCACATGTACGCTCAGAGGACCTCGCTCCGCTGTCACACCTTCAATATTATAGCTTCTTTCACTCAATGCACTACATTTCACGCCCTGATAAGACGTGGGTCAGCCCAAGATCATCCAAGACTTCAGATTGTAGTTGGTTCCTGCATCAAAGATGACCATATTCATCATCGTACTCATGATGATCAACGTTTCTCTTCGCAGGGTTCACTAATGGATCTATCATGAGCAACAAGACCCCATGAGCAATTTCCACTCACCACTGGATTCTCTTTGTAATTGCCTAACAGGAAGGACATATTAGTGTCTCAAGTTCGCCTCAACGGAATTACTTCAATTGGATCACGCAGACTTCAGAGAAGACTTTTATAATCCTTGCCGAAATGCGTGCCGCAAAAGTCCAATCGAGGACGATAAACGAGTTTCGGCGGTCAAATTCAACTACCAATGCCTTCATAGGTGGCACACAAAAGGCCTGGATGACAAGCCAATTACCGGAGTCCACACGAGATCCATCCAATCCAAAGATCTCCATGCCGAAAGATCTAGACCAAGCATCGAACCAAGCATCGATAGTCTCGCATAAAGCTCAGTCGCTGCCTGAGGTAAATAAGGCTGTGAAGAACAGCGACCTGCCTGATACAGCATTCGGACATGAATCCGACCATGGCCGCTACCCTACGCAACGGCGGAGGCATGGAGCCACAAAGAAGTTCACAAGTGGGTCCTCAACTTCTCTTGCTGCTGGCTCAACTCCGCCGATCCTGTCCCCGCCAGTAGTAGAAGAGAATCCACAACCCCCACCAGCAATCCCAATGGACGTCTCCACCGATGCAGAAAACGTGCTCCCGTCTCCAAGCCCGAGCGTGGAAGCTCGCCAAAACAGCGTAAATGTGGTAGGAATCGAAGACGAAAAAACACAGTCTCACGTAGCTGAAGCCCAGTCAGTCGAGGCCCCAATGGCAACCCTAGAGGAGCTTGTGTTAAGATGTGGAGGCATGGACCAGTTTGAGAAACTGCTCAAAGATGCTGGAAAGAGTAACTACGGGCCAGTTCAGATAGCTGCTTCTGCGGCTGCACCAAATCTCCCTGGGACTAGCTCATCGAGCGGTCCTCGAGGACAGCATCCTGGCTCCAAGAATCAACTGGAGTCAGAATCTGATCATGATAGGCCAGCTCCACCAATCGCCAACAAACGCCCCCAAGAAGTCACAGACAAACCTAGGAAGCGACTGCAAAGGCTTCGCGGCTCTTCCTTCGAAGATTCTGTTGTAGTACCTTCAGCGACTACAGTACTGCCCAGTCAGAATGGCCAGAGTAGTGCACCCGCCGTTCCTTCAGACATCGAGATGGGCGTGTTCTACCAGACCCTAACACAACGGATGCAGCTGATCGCAAATTTGCCAGAGCGTGAAGGTAGCCATGTTGAGCGGCCACGTTTAGCACTGCTTCGTGAGGCCTGCGAACAGTCGGATTACTTCTATCTAGTCTTGCATCAACTATTTTGCTTCGACTACGAGATTCGAAAGTTGAATAGACAGATTCCCGGTCTCAACGAAATGCACAGAAAGGGCCTCGAGGTGGTCGCTTTTCTGCTGGTTTCTAATGAGAGAATGGTTGACAATGCCGTTACATGGTTTTCAATCTTTCCTTTGCCTTTAGGGGAATCGATTGTGAACAGACCAGAGTTTGCATCCGCACATGCTCAAGTACTGAGATGTCTAGAAAAGATGGCAACATCTTGGAACGAAATGCGGTCTCAATGCACGAAGAGGATATACCCTCCTCTAGTCGATGAACTTGTCGTTCGTTTCAACTTAGATTCATTTCTGTTTCAGCAAATCATTTTTCGCGCAGTTCTCAGGGACATATGGTCTGGCAAGCCAGATCATTGTTTTTATATTACCGAAGAGATCTTCAACAGAGACTACCAAAAAGTTATGAGCCGCTTGTCGTTGAGCCGCTTGTCATTAGGCAACGTCTCCGCCGAATCAGTAAAGCATTACCAACAGGCTGTCATCAAGGAATACCAGCATACATTGGTATCCCACCGGCAACATACAGTTGCAGGGCCAGCACCGAGTATGGCTCCTCTGCGGCAGCAGCAGAGTCAGTCTCCTCTAGCCCAAGCAAACCACTATCCCAACAATCGCAATACGTCTCAGTCTGAGCACAACGAGAACATTCAGTCTCCTCCAATATTTGATCTATACGCAGCACAGCGCCACAGTCTATTCGCTGCGTCAGGCCCAGCACCCATAGCTATCCACGCAATTCAGAATTCTAGACAAGGCAACCTTCTGAGTCAGTCTCAAGATCTAGCATCCAATGAATTCACTTCTTCACAGATCGGCGACTTTACACAATCGCCTACGGTACTGCCCGGATTTTTCAACCCAGAGGCCTCTATGAACTCACCCGGGCAACGGAACGGTGAGCAGCATCAGAGGGAACGTCGCATGTTCAGTACAGCGGGAAACTCATTCGGCATTCTGAACAATCTTGACAACACTCCACAATCGACAACGCCCACCCAACAAACACCTCATGTGGTACCATCAAATGTGTCTGGAAATCCTCATGCGCATCAACTCCAGCAGAACAGTGGACTACAACAGCAGCCTCATAACCGGGTGCCATCTTCGAGCATTGCTAGTTCCCGCCCCCTTCCACAGCCTGAGGTTCGAAGATCTTTTAGCAACCGCGCAAGCGAAATTAGTCTGCCGGCACTGAGTTCTCAACCACTCATACCCTCCTTCCCTTCTTTTCTAACTCATGTGAATCCCACTCCGTTCATACGCTCCTACCCTCCTCTTCCAACTCATCCGAATCCCACTACGTCTGCTCTTCATCAAGCTCACCTCAGGAGTCCGAAGCTGTCATACAGCATGGCAAAGTGCTACAGATATATCAATCATGTGTTAATGCCTCCCGAGGAGCTCGATAGCAAGAATCGCCACGTGAACTGGGACTTTGGCGTGAACAGAGAGCTCACCGATTGGTTCGCGCATGATGCCCACAATTCCCATGGGGCACCTCCAACCAGGTCCATTGTGCCAGGCTCTCGGCTTTGTCGAATCCGCTGTATAAGTCTCAAGGACAAAGCTGGGATGCCTACTGATAGTGAGTGGGCTGTTGCAGACAATGTCTGGCCAGGTAGCACCGCCATCGTTCTGAACGGAATTGCGCTTGACATTCGGAAGAAATCACACCACGGGAAAGACCTTCCTATCGAGGTGACTTCTTACATCAAAGAGGGCCAGAACAATCTCTCGACGGCTGTCATCGGCTTCCAGAAGGATAGCACCACCAGATATGCCGTTGGAGTGGAGTTTGTTCTGGTCGTCGACGACCAGAAGATCAAGAATCAGATGAAGGTTCTCCCATACCTCGAGGCACGCAAGCGCATTCTAGATCAGTCGAAGAATATGGATCCGGACATCGAAGTCGTTCAATCACAAAAGGTGCTTGACCTCACCGACCCCTTCACCGCCCGCATATTCGATGTCCCGGTGAGAGGAATCAACTGCCACCACAACCAATGCTTCGATCGCGACATCTTCCTCCAAACGCGCATTGCCAAAGTCCTGGGCGAGCCTTGTGGACCGGACGAGTTCAGGTGCCCCATTTGCGGCCAAGATGCCCGGCCACCGAGTCTGATGATGGACTCGTTCTTCATGGGCCTACGCAATGAGCTCAAAGGGAGAGGCAGACTGGACGCAAAAGCGATCGTACTTCACGACTCTGGAGAGTGGGAGATCAAAGAAGAGGAAGAGGCAACCGGAGAATCTGGAGACGGCACAGGCAGGAAGAGCGCAGGGCCTGCGGCAGCAAGGACTTCCAGCACATCTACGGCGAGGCAGAGTGCGCCTCGTGAGGTGATCGAACTCGATGATGATTGATGAGGCAACGGCGACATATCTACTTCTCGGGCTTGCATTGGCTATTGGGTGATGATGATACCCTGCAAGTGAAGCATTTCAGCTCATCCGCTGCGTTGTGCAGCTTATATTCATGTGTCTCGCAGAGGTGTGACTGGATGGAAGCAGAGCACGTTGCTGTTAGAGATCATCATGAATCGTTAGATATCATACTAACAGCTAACATCTTACCTACTTTATTCTACACCTTGCGCTTCCGCCGTACCAGCACTAGCAACGAATAGGAAAGGCGCGCGAAACCTCAACATCGTTCGCCTTTGTCTGCTAAAATCCGTTGTTTCACTTTGCTCAGCCTCTTCTTCTTTCACATCCTCCGTCGTTTCCGGAAAATGCTGCCCGACCGTCTCGCGACCGGGTAGATTGCACCAATCATCAACTTTGTAGCCGCAGACGCTGCAGCTGCACAGCGTGAGGCGGCAACCCTTCAAACGAGGCTCTCTCCGAGGCACCGCAACGGCTTTTCCTACTTTCTCCCTCTTTCTCTCTCATCTATCATTTTAAAACCCCGCAAACGCAAACTGGTGCAGTGTGTTTGTCTGATTCGGATTATGGAAAGCATCTTCTTTTACAGCTAGAAACCTTGAGCTTCCACCACCTCCCTCTCATATCGCCGCACAACTTTTTTCGCATCCGAAAATGCAATCCCCCAAAAGCCTCCTCGCCCGCTTCTTCCCCCAAGCTCCCCCCTCCACAACCACAACCTGGCAGCGCGTCGACCCCTTTCCCTCCACCAGGCTTTCGCATCCAAGGGTAATTAAATACCAACCCTTCATTCCCTCCCCGCACTTCCTCTCTTCCATTGCGCTCCCCTTCTTCAATTCCCTACCCCCCCAACTGACGAGTCCGGCGCCAGCCATCTTTTCGAATAGGCCAACGCGTCTACAGCAAAGCCCACTACGACGCCGATTCCACACTGCAACAGCAGTCCTACTGGATCAAAGGCTGGAGGTGGGATCAGGTCTATGGGCAGATGAGGTATCTGTTGACGTATACGCCGCATGGACAGGTTTATGGGAGTGAGGCTGAGGGGAGCTTGTTGGTCGCTTGAGTCGGTTGAGGATGGTGGAGGGGAGGGAGGGTTTGGCTAGGTTGGTTAAAGTTAAAGGAGTAGATTGGGAATTGGGAAGTAGCAGAGGATGAAACGCGTGCAAACTTTTATGAAGGCTATTTAATGTATAATCAGAATTCAAAACCAAGAACTTTTAAACCGCCAACCCTCTGCCCATTTTCCTCCAACAAAGCCGCAAAAGCCCAAAAAACAGAATAGTTAGTCCGGGAAATCAGGTGATTTCCTCTTGGTCAGGAAAATCCTTTTGCATTTGCTCTCCAGGCGGCTGCTCAGGAGACTCGTTGTGTGCAGTCGGATCCTGCCCTCCAGACGGGTGCCCAGGAGACCCGCCTTGTGCAGAAGCATTCTGCTCTCCAGACGGGTGCTCAGGGAAATGGAAAAACCCGGCTCCATAAATGGCCGCGAACCGACGCTGCTCTCTCGAAAACGCTTCCGGGGCACCGCGATGCCCGGTATTTGGAGGCGCATGCTGCTCCTGAAACGGCGACCCGGTTGCATCATGAAGCATAGGTCCGTGGAAAGGCGTCAATGCATGGCGCTCTGCAAATGATGACCCAGGCACATCGGGAGGCGCGGGTCTATCGCCGGGTGTAAAGGCAAATGATGGCCCGGGGGGAGCGAGAAACCCAAATTGGTTGGCGCCTGCAGACGCATGCTGGTCTTCAACCGAGGGCATCGGGACATCGTGAGGCGCAGGTCCGGGGACGGGCGTAGACGCCCGCTGCTCTCCAAGTGATGGGTCCAGGGCTGTGGCCGTTCGAGATCGAAGCCTACTCCTTGATGTTAGCGACTCGTCAACGTCCCCAAAGTGCAGAGTTTTGTTGCAGGAAGACACATGCAAGATCTCCTCGCAGTGACTTGTGAGCATTAACGCACAGACAATGGCGTCAGCGAGTCCTGTTGGCCAAAGAGATCCCACGGTACGATTCCAGAGTCCTGGCCGGAAGCAACTCACTTATAAGGCAATGCAACCAAAGACTCCGCAGCGGAAACCCGTTCATGCGCCATCCTCTCCTGTCTCTCCGTATCCTGTCTCCCAGTCTCTTGTCTCTCCCCTTCCACTTGTTGTCTCTGTTCCCGCTCCCTCGTATCTCTCTCTGCCTGTTCTTTCTTCTTCCGTTCCGTTTCCTGCCGTTCCCACATTTGCCTCGTATACCTCTGCATCTCTTCTCTCTGACTCTGCTCCTTCTCCTTTCGCCCCTTCTCTTCTCTTTCCCTCATCTGTGCCCTGAAAAATCCCAGCCTCACCACATTCGAAGGCGGCAAAACCTTCCACTCCATCGGCCGCATTATTTCCCCCAACAAACAACAGTCTACCAATTCTCTTGGCACATCTTCGTAGACCATATAATCCAATTTGAGATGTTCATTCTCAGGCTCGGGGCAGCATCGTCGCTCGTCGATCCTAAAAAGGAATGCGTCGCCGCAGATGCGGTTGCCCATGTAGCGATTGAGAGGGATGAACGTGGCGTCGATGAGGGTGAAGAGGATATAGTAGCCGCTTAGCGGTGGGGGATCGAATTGAGCATGTAGTGTTGGCAACTAAGTGAGGTTTTGAGGTCAACTTTGCTGTATTATTGAAATGGGAGTTACGAAGCTTGTGTTATGAGAAGGCACTCCCAAGAAGTATTTTGAGATTCGGTGTATGGTTCAGAAGAATAGACTTGGATCTTCAGGGTATATACCATGAGGTGCGCTGTCGGATCCTTGTCCTCCCACCAACCCTGTGGGAAAGGCACGCGTTTGGTGGACTGCTCTGTGTCAAGGACGATCCGGATTACCATTCGTTCGATGGGGGAGCCATTAGCAGGGATACGGATGCACCATACTGCTGCAGGACAATCGAAATGAGAAGCAGTCTGAAGAGCCATTGGGGTGGTGAAGGCTGTCGGTAGTGTGGGAGGGACCTGTGGTACTGCTGCTTGAATTGCTTGGCTTGGTGGCATTGGAAGTGGGTATGACACAGCTCCCTGCGCCGGCGGCATTGGAAGTGGGTACGACAACGGTCTCTGATTCTCTGCCATTTGAGGCAGGTACGTCGTAGTTGATTGGCCTGGATGTATGGTAAACTGTATGTTAGTAGTCTCATTCCTCATGCATAGCACACACAAAAACAACACACATAGGATGTACACATGTGATGAAAGGGTCTTCCTAGGTCAGGCGAAGACGAGCAGCCCAGCTCAGATATGCACGTTCCGCAAGGCTTCGACACAAGGCCAGGGTTACGCGGCCACATAGGCCAAATAGAAGCCTGAATATGCATATTCTCGTGCCCGAGCGCGAAGGAAACTTCCCATACCTATGCGACAAAGACCTGGAGTATCATGAAGCTACATATAGGTATTGGAGGGCGGGTAAAAGGATCCTATGGTTCTGAAAGAGACGAGATCGAATGAGCAATCATATGTTGGTGTGAAGGTCCCGCATATATGGCTCCCTGCTGGAAAAATGTCTCCCTTTGCCACCATGAAAACTGTTCATTGCCACCGTGAAAATTCTTCGTAGCTGAGGCGCACAAACTACTTGAAAACGGGAAGTAGTATGCTATGAGACCCGCTAACTCACAATCTTACTGTGGCAAACATTGCTTCCTGTGCTGATGGCATTGGAGGTGTGTATCAAATTGTTGTTTGGGCTGAGAGATGTATTAGATGAGTGGAAGGAGTTTGGATAAGTTGGCTTACGATCCGATGAGTGACTGTCAGGCCCGAGCGGGTCGTGAAATTGCAGAAAGAGAAAGCGCGACCCGGGAGCGCTGTCACCAGCAGGAACACTTAACCATTTATATCACACATGTCGAGATCTAAATATGGAGCCTAAAATCAAGGAGATTGCGCCTGGAAATTCGATGCTGGACGCAGAGCCTGGACGTCGAAATCAGCTTGCTGTCATTCATACCTCAATCCTTCTCTCATGGGACTTAGTGCTTGCTATCGCTCCGCTAAACCCCTCAAAACATCTAGTCATAAGTCATGTACCTAAGGAGGGTAGCGATCTGCATGCTGGGAAGAATTTGAGAACAAGTGAATTTTGTGAATTCAAGCCCAACATGTTTGCACAATCGCATGATTCATAAAGTAAGCCAGAACCGTATGGCCTCAAGCCCGAATTTTTTGTCATCCTGCATACATCAAAAGCCCATTTGTTTCGAATATAATAGAACATCACGTCTTCACCCCCAGAGCATCTGCCAGATTGGGTACTTGTCAAGCCAATTTGTCCTGGAAACACGGGCTCGATCCACGCCTCAGACTTGTTTCAGGTGGGGACCAAGCAACATAACCATCACTTGTAGGGCACAGTACCCCCCCGTTGCCGCAAACACCTGATCTCTCGAGGCCTTAGTGAAGACAGCACAGAAGATTGAGAAGCCCAGTGTAGAGGCATAGATTGTTAGGATAGGGTTCCGACTGAGCAAACTCGGATATGAAATGGGCCCGAGGACAATGGCGGTGCCAATCACCGTGAGGATTGCGCGATAGAAGGCGTCACTTCGAGTTGGCGACATGATGTGGAGGAAGGGGAGAGCGCCGGTCGTGATGCGCCGCTCACGAGATCGGAAGATGCTCTGGGAAGTATCAGGAGGCATTGACACACAAGCGTTACGTAGGAGCATTTCGTGGGAAGTCTTTGAGACTTACCGTAAACAGTCTCGGGGCGAGAATCCATGCATAATGCATCACGTAATTGAACCAGCTCTGTTCAGCAGCATCGTCTGCAAGAGCAACGAGGTCTTCCGTTCGAAAAGTCCAATCGGCCTCCATAAGCACAAGGTCCGTACAAGCACGTCGCATTACGCTGCTTTGGTTCCCCCTCGTTGGACTCTTCATTGTGTTTTTCTTTTGTAGGCGGAAAACCCTGGATTATGATTTCGAAGTCAGTCTTGCTTGTTTAAGGGGGTATGACGAGCCTTGAAACACGCCTAGAAATTGAAAGCTCCCAAGAGATGTCTCAAGACTCAGTATTTGTTTCAGAAGAGGACACATGAGATCCGAAAATGCGTACAGGTCATCATATTCTGCAAGCTTCGTCTTGATCTCTGTAAGCGTTTCCTTTTTCCTGGCCTTTTCCCTACCATCGCTCATAAGCCCTACCCGTTCTTTGAACTCCCTGCTTTCCGCTTGATTGTCGTCCATCATCTGAAGGTCAAACTCCAGCTTTGCCAGCTCCGCCTGGAGATGGAGTAGAACACGGTTGTGCAACCAACCAAATTTACGGTAGATGCTAAAGTTTGCATCGCAAGCCTGGCATGCGGCCATGCGAGGGTAGCCTCGTGGATATGAGTCCACTACCAATTCATCAACAGGAGTTGTGCCGCTGGGATGACGACTTACGTGGCCGAATATCCTCGGGTACGGCGTACTTATACGTGACTTTAGAAGGGTCATCTAGGGGATCTCCTGGGTATTGCTTGTAGTGCCGCTTGTTGACAGGAGGGTCCATGTGCAACTGTTGATGAGCTGAACACCGGGGGATTTCAGAGATGGTTCTTGTTCATATGAGACGGAGTGCTACTCACCTTGACCTACTTCATCTCCATGCGAAGAGGCAGATGAGTCTGGTGTTGGCGAGCTGAACGGTCTGTTGTCAGTAGACCCTGCTAACAATACATCTGATGGAGTAGCATCCACAGAAATTAGGGTCTCGGTTGTAGACGTGTTGTCTGGTGTGAGGTCTGGCATTGACGGCTCCGATGGTCGGAGCTTCTCTGGATTGTGCTGAGTGTCCGACATAGTGATCCAAGCAAGAGATTTGAACAGCTTTTGAAAATGCTGGTGATTTTACAGTGTGTGAGTAGCCACAACCAGTTTACGAAGGAAGATGAGTCTGCTCGGAGGTGGGAAATGAAGAGGGTCATGCCCGAGTGTTTCCGTTGGAGCCTGACATTGTTGCCACAGCCGGAAAGCCAGGGCATTGGTCGCCTTCAAGACCCCATCCACTACCCCACTTCTCATCCAAGGTCGACGGCATTCTGCCCCAAGAGATAGACCATCATGAGGCTGTGAATTCCGAAACACTGAGCTCCATCCAATCGTTGATCAGATGGGACTTAACACAACGGAGGTGCAAAGTTACTGGTAGCCTGTCATAAAGGCAGCCCTGTCCCCTCAATAACACATCTTCACCGCTATTCCGAGCATTGAAACAAGCAAGCTAAAGGATACTTACCTCTCTCTACACTTGCCAACATCGGCAGACAGCGATTCAGCTTTTATTAGGGAATATCTAACATTGCGGGTTTGACAATGAGCAGGGATCATTTGAACAGCCATGCACATGGCTAACGTCTATTCTCAGCCCTACCTATAGAATTGCCCAGATATTCAAAATGCCTTCTGTTGTCCACGTCCAACGATGATGGTACGAGTATAGAGACATAGTTCTTGGCCAGGGGAGGGCGTAGTGAAGCTCAAAAGGCACGAGTAGTATTGATGTGAAGGAGTATAATACAGCCTCTAGATTATCAGCACAACGATTGTACTAGGGTGCTCTCATGTTTCTTCTTTGACCTATGTTCACCATTGATCGTGCAATCAGCTCCAGTGATGGTCAGCCCACCTAAGCGCTTGGCGGGTCAAAAGCGGACTGAACCGATCCATATCCTTGCGGACATGCCCTGCCCAAAACCGCACTCCCACTCCTCATGTAGCAAATCTTGGCTTTAGCACATGCTTCACTGGTACAGTTGGGCGTTAGGACACTGCTCTTTCCTTGAAACGTATTGAACTTCTCCACGAGACTACTGTCGGTCTCCATAGCTTCTGTCACTGCCTGCCAATACTTCGCATCGAGTGGCGATGTCTCCGGCCAGCTGATGTTGTACGCCTCTCGAGTAGAGTATTCAATCTGGTAGGTTGGACCTGTCTTCGATAAGTTGAGGTCTACCGTATATTTCGGAGTCAGCATTGCTTATTCAAGGCAAGAACCTGGGTTCATGAAACAAGTCTCGGGAGTAGGAGCAGGGTTTTGCTCCCGGACTATCTTTGCGACTGAAGAAGTGGTACAAAATAGGGAAGAATAAATCCGAAATGTGCGTACCTGGGAAACTAGACACGTTGGAGAACCAAGTGTAGGCCTCGTAGATCTCGAATGAGCCAGTATCGACCTCGTACATGCGGAAGCCACTGTTGAGATTTGTCAAAGGAGTGACGGAAGGACCGATCCAGCCTAATGTCAAGGCGTTCTCAGACGTCTGGACAGTACCGTTGTTGGCGTAATAGATCATGACTTCGTCCTCATGCGTATGGCCAAAGAAGATATTGGCGATCACGTGAGGCGAGTATCTGTCGACGATCTGATAGAATAGGTTGGTTGGGTTAAGTAGAGGATTAGAACCGTCCCACCCGGCCAAAACGTGGCCTAAAATCCAAACTCTCTCCTTGGCATCTTCTGCGGCTTGCAGTTCCTGGATCAAGAAACTAAGCATGCCAGAAACGTCGGGGTTGGAAGTATTGATATAGTTGCTTTGCAAACGTCAGCTATGAACAAGAGAAAACCCTGTCCACGTGGACTTACAGAAAGTTACTTCGATACCAAAAGTCGGTATTCAAGGTAATGATACGTAGGCCATATTGATTTAGTACAGAGTAAGCACCGTAGTGCAGCCTTGCTTCATTCGCGATAGTCGAGTTGATCCAACCATTTTGCTGCCACAGCGAGGCCACGTGATCGTAGTTCCAGCTGAATTGTTGTCCAAGCGGCCCTGGGAGACTATGCGGTGCGTCGATGGCCTCCGGATTGGAGTCGTGATTACCGAGTACCGGAAAGACTGGGCTGCCAATATATTCCTTGAAAAGATCATACACGCTGACCTCAGCATACTCTGTATACGCACGAGAGAGCTGGTTCTGAGTGTCGTGCGAGACAAGGTCTCCGGTGTAGACAGTCCAGGCAACAGAAGAATTGCCGTGTGTTCCAGTCAAAGGCGCGATCGCTTGAAGAGCAGCTAGACCTAAGTAGTAAGGTGTATCACACTTGAATGAGCCGTAAAGTGGTGCGGGCACAGTCACCTGCCCAACGATATCTCCAGTAGCATGAACATTCGTCCTGCAACACAATCCTGCCGAGCAATTTGCTTCAGATGCAGCTGAGTATCTTGGATCAAGATGAAAGTCCGACAAATGTAGAACCTTGACTCGTTTTCCCGATGCCTGAGGTGCCCTCGCATTCTTAGGCTTGGGCTTGGGGAACAGACCTGTCACGTTGAGAAGTGAAGTTGCCGGCGCTGGGCAGAACGTGCTACTCAGGTCGCTAAAGGATAGCGGTGTCAGAATGTCTCTTTTGGGATCAGATCTAAGTCACGAAACGCGTTTCGGGAGTCTTCAACTCCTGCGACAAGTCGCGCAACTAAAATACAGGACGAATCAGGAAGACATGGCTCGGGAAAGGTAACTCACTTGCAGATGTATTGTCCATCAAGACCAGTCACATCCGCAAGCGCCAACACCTGAGTCCAAATAGCTCCGAAGCTGCCTGCAGCATAGTTGTCAACGCAGGTTGTATTCGAGCTGAATTTGAAGGCCTCGCAGAGCTTGATCAAAAGATCTGGTACGCTCTCAGGCGCATACAGAGCGACCGTTTTCCCGACACTCAATGCATCCATACACTTTGTGCAATTGCTAGCCGTGGTATTGCTCTCGACTATCCCCGTGATGTTTGTGAAGGCTGCTTGCAACAAGGCCGCAGTGGACGAGTTGGAGATATTTGCCAACGGCTGAGGGTAATAGACTGGGTCATTGTCGGTTGTTGGGATCGTGTCTGGATTTGTGAGATTCAAGGGGAACGTGATATTGAGGACTGGGTCATAGAGGGCTGGCTGAGGCTCTTGGGTCTCCACAGGCGCTTCCCAATACGTTGGGAAGGCAGAGGTTGGAAAACCAGCGGTGACGGTATATGCTGAGATTCCAGGGATTTTTGCGCTGGTCTGCTGGGTTGCCGTCAGTGCTGGTAGCAATAGGGGTACCGCGAGTGCGGTCATGATGGTAAAATGCATGGTGCTTTGGGAATTCCACCGTAGAGTAGATGCAGATTGAGAATGCAGGTACTGCCCAAACAACGGGGACTCGTACCTTATGCAACCAGTGCGACGTCCCACTCCGTCGAGGTCATCACCTTCCTCAATGGTCAATGGCCTTCAAAATGATCTTGTTTGATTCATACAAACCTGAAGAAATGACGGAGAAGGCGGGGAGCTCATTAACTAGCCAATCAGTGGAGGGTAGAACCCCACGCGCACTTTCTTGCTGGGACCATACTGGGGCTATGAGAAGGCAACACCGCGTGGTTTTCCAGGAAAATGAAAGGAATTTACAAGACTGCGATGTTCGAAAAGCGGAGATGTTACCAACCAACAACGCTGTTTACTTCGAGGCTATGGTGAAAGCTCGCCGTGAGATTGAATAGATGGCCTACGGCGACGTATAAAGAGGGTAAATCCTACGGCAAGCTTTTTTAGCATATTTATAATCTGTGTCAATGCTTGGCACAGGGGCGTGCCTGCAACGCACACCGTATTGAGACTGTATAGGTACTGTCATTAGATACAATCGTAGCTGAATAGAAATAATAATTTATGACAATACCACAAGCATTAATTCAGGTTAATTGATATTTGCAGATGTACGATATAAGGCTTGAAACGATTTCAATTAAATAGCGCGTTTTTAATGTAAAGCAATTACAAAACTAATTATAAAAATTGAATTAAAATCGTTTAAAACCCATTTTATTCAGACGCTAAGCTTCATAACTTAAAGTTGTTTCATTAATGATAAATATATTATTAAATTATTTCTTATTTGATTTCGATCGAGTGATATTCGTAATTTGTAAATTCGTGAATAAAATAACTTATAAATTCGTAACTTGTAAATTTGTTGAATTTTGTAATCGCGACTTTTCTTATATATTGAAAATTGAATATATTGCGCGTACATTAATATAATTTTTATAATAGCTTTATAAATTCAAGTTTTTAAAACTAGCATAAAGTTTGAAATTATATAAATGTATATAAAAAAGATAATAAGTTTAAACAGTCATTTAGCGTATATTTTCTCTTTATTAAGCGTATAATTTTATAATTATTCGACGTATACTTTCTCAAATCGAATTAACTAATATTAAAACGTTAATTAAATAAAATAAGTTTCGCGCGAAGATAATCGCGGGGATTTTTAATAGTAACAATGCAATAATAAAGCAAGTTTTTTTAAATTTCTTTTTGTAAAATAACGACATTAAACGATTTCAAATCGTCGAATAATGAGATTTTTCAATTATTTTTTTATAATTGCATTTGATTAATTAATAAGCTTTTTTAATTGCTATTAAAAATACGCTTATCGTATTTAAATATACATTATCTATCAACTACTTAATAACTTATAATTGAAAAAAATTGAATGTAATTTCGTTGTCTTTTATATATATTAATGTAATTGTAAATCTTTCATTTTTATTTCGTCGTTATAATAATTGTTGCATAATTTATACACTTTTTTATATAATATTTTATATAATATTTTATATAATATTTTATATAATATTTTATATAACATTTCTTTCTTTTATAATAATAATTTTTATAATCTTAAAAAATTTATCAACAATAATTATATTCTTTTAATTAGTTATTTGATTAATCGTAATTATTATCTTTTATCGTTATTATCGTAATACGTGCTTAAATTCAAATAATTCGCATTTAATAAAGTTTTTAAAAGTTTATATACGAGTACGTTTCTTATTTTTCGCTTTTGAAAATCGATTTAAAAGCTTAATAATAGTGAGTTCGTTAATATATAAAAGTTCGATTGCATTATTATATTAAGCGATAATATTAATATTATTATCTTTATTAAATCGTTAATGAAAATAAATATTTTCAAACTTTAACATTTTTATTATCTCTTGCATTCGCTATTTTATAATGTGCGTATATAATAATTTTATAATAATAATAAAGATTTTGATATATGATTATATATCGTGATTAATAATTTTTAAATATTGAAATAACATTTATTTAAAAATAAACGACGAGACTTTAATATAAAGATTTCGAAAAATAATCTTTTTGAGATCTTTAAAAAGGCGCATTTTAATTTTATCAAATTTGATTTTATACGCATAGCGTTCGTTTATAAACATTTTATTAATAACCTTATTCACAATTTTAAAGTTATTAATAAATAACTTATTTAATTTATTTTTCAACTTCTCATTATTTAATTTCCCTCGCGAAATCGCGCGATTATTAAAATGTAAGTTTTAATTAATTTAAAAGATCACGAATTTCTTTTTTCGAATAATTAAATAATTAACGATATAATTGATTATAAATAAGTATTTATTTAAATAATTCGTTTATAAAACATTTTATTCGTGATCGAATTTCTTTTCGATTTTTGTATATATAATACGATTAAAATTCTTTTTAAAAATGTTGAATTTTTTTTAATTATCAAAATATTTATTGCAATTTATAATAATGTTATTTTTTATATATTAAATATAAAGTATATGCGCTGCGTTTGAAAAGATAATAACATATGCATTAATTAATGCTTTTTAATCGTTCGTTAATAACACTTTTGAATAAAAGATATTAAGTTCATTATATAGCGCTTTAAATTGTTTTATAACTTATACGTAATTTAAAATATATTTCGATTTCATAAAAATAAAGCTCACATAAAAGAAGCTATTAAGAATTATAATTTTAATAATCACAAAGAGAGAAAACTTATATTTATTCGTTTTATATATCGCGTTTAATATTAGCATCTCGTGATTAAATTTTAAAATCTTTTATAACGATTTTCGATAAAAGAATAAAAATTTCATTTTTTATATAATTGCATTTTTAATTATACGCATAAATTAATTCTTTCGATCGTATAATTGTTATATCAAAATTTATATCGAAATCATTAATTTAAGCGCTTCGCTTTTGGTTTTTAATTTAATATTATAATCGTTTTACGATTTAATAATCGAATTTTCTTTATTGATATTAAAACGCAAAAACGAGATTTTTTTTTTGATTTAATATCAAAACGTGTTTGATTAATAATAATATTTTAAGCTTTTTAAGTTATAACGATTTTTTATATTATCGAATAAGATTTAAATAAAATATAATCGTGATTGTATATAAAATTCACTATTATAAAAGTTTAACTTATTTGAATTTCGTTTATTTTAATACGTTAAACGATGAAATTGAAAAAATAATCGATCAATCGATTAGAAATAATTCGTTTGCTCGTATTTTTTTTTCTTTTTTTTCTTTTCATCACAATCACAGCGAATTCACGCCTTTTTGATGATTTTATCTTTTTTGAAACGTTTTATGAGATTTTTGACGACGGCATAGTTTTGAGGATTTGCATGTTGCTGTACGCATAAAATGAGAGCATCAAAATCGATATTCGTTCAGTCGTTAAAAAGAGGATTCAGGGTCATTATAATATAGGAAAAAAGGTGTGTGTGTGAATGATGTTTTATGAAGCGCGAGATCTTGAAGAATCTCGGCTTTACTTCGGGTACGTGCGGGGTTTATATTTTATTTGATTAACGCTTTGATATCAATTAACCCGATTTGGGGGGGGTATACGTCGAACAATCATGAGGGTATACGCCTAACAGAGAGGGGGTATACGCCTAAAAGAGAGAGGGTATACGCTGAATGGTTGCCTAAGTCTACCGAATTATGTAGGAGGGAGGACTGCTATATGTACCTAGGCAGGAGTACCTGCGCTAGGCTCAATGGGGCATAGTCGGTGTCAAGGTTGGTGTGTGTCAAGGGTACGCTCGTAACACAAGTGGAAAAATGCAGCGAAGATTTTTATTTTGTTTTTATTTTGCGCACGTTACGGTTTTTAAACGGTCCTTGAGATTCTAGCAGTGTTGAGTGAGCTTGTGATTTAAACTGTATTGAATATATGCAACGGTGTCAAGGACTTCACACCGTACTAGTACCAAACCCATACGGGGTGCCCAATTGCAGGCCCGCCCGTAAGGTAGGACGCATCAACTCATAACATTTTTGTCCTGTAACCTAAACATCTTCCCACAATTTGCAACCAAGTCTACTACTGTTAGAACGAGTCCCAAAACGATAAATTAAAGCTATACAGAGGTCTCGGCACGTGTCTTACCCCCTTAATCGTTATGCCTCTCCCTTATAGTCCCGCTGCTAAGGCCAAAGCCGATACTAACCTCCAGGTGGCTTATACCATAAGCCAAAACGAATCGATCGAGCTCAAGAAAAATTACAAGGCCCGCCAAAACGAACGCGACGTCATCCATGAGCAAAGGACGGCCCAGTTACTTTCTGGCGTAGAAGGAAGAAGGAAACAAGCCGATGCGAACGCGCACATCGCGCTATTGAAGGTCCAAGAGCTCTCCGAAGAGCTTCAGAAGTGTAAAGATGAATTGTTCAACCTCCAGCCTCCGAATCCAGTAGCCGACACACACATTAGCGCCGAATGGGACGCATTATGCTCAAGCATCACGACTTGGATCGACGACCAATCTGGTGGAGTTGAGGATCTTCGGACTCAACTCCGGGAGCTAAGTGCAAACAACAAACTTAGTAAAGCTCTCGCTGAGTACTGGGGCGAAGACAGACAGCTCATTGCCAACCACTACTCCCAGAGCTCCAATATCCTTGATGAGATACTCCGGTACAACATCCACTGTTTTCTAGAAGCCACAGTCTTCGACGATCGTGTCTACATGGTGGGTCTTTCTCGACCCGAGGCGCGACTCCTCTTCAAAATCGAACGAGAAATGGCCAAATTGGAGCCACGACGAGGTAAGAAAGTATTGTCCCTCTCTTACTGGTCCCAGTTTGCTACCCCGAGTTCCTCCCATTATGAATTAACATCCACACGCTAGACCCCTCCGATATCGGGCTCTGGCGCTCAGAGGCTCTCGCCGCTCTGTCGTCCAGCGCAGGCTTCAGCACTTCCCTGAGAGAGAACGCCCAAAAGATCAGGCAAGAAGCCAGCGAGATCCTCGAGCCGCTCCTCCAACGCCGAGCCTCCAGCGCCATGTCCACTTTCGACCGCGACATCATCATGCCCGCGATCCGGCTCGCCAGCACGCTGCGCCAATCAACGGCAAACTACCACTTTGTCTTCCGCGTCGCCTCGAACAAACACGAGGAAAACCGACCCGCGTTGCGAAAACCGGGGATAGGCTTGCAGCTATACAAGAGCGATCTGGAAGCCATCGATGTGCTGGATGTGGGATCGGGGATTACGTTGAAGAAAGGACGGAATTACGAGGAGGCGAGCGATGGGAGGATCGCGAACAGTATTCTGGTGGTACACCCGGCGCTTTACCGCGAGAGTGCGACCGAAAGGATCTTGGTGAGCAGACAGCTCGTTCTTGCTGAGTTGCTGAAGCCGCCGCAGCGGAGGGGCCAAGCGAGAGATGTGGAGGGGAGTAGGGGGTTGTTTGATAAACTGGGCCTCAAGTTCACCTCGTAGATGCAATTGGTGAGCTTTACGCTCTCTGTCGTATGAGCGGACACGGAAACTACGACCCCGGGCACTTGGTAGTTTTTGTATGCTTCGGGAGTCAGTGGGGCATGGCCTTTGGCTCGGGACCCCAGTTTGGCCTTAGCTCTAAGCGGGCCTTACTCATGAATGACTACTACTACTACTACTACTACTACTACTACTACTACTACTACTACTTCTGCTAACGGCAAAATCGCCCAGGGTCCTCTACCTATGTTCTCAAGCCGAAGCTCCGCCCTTTCGAGCACCATTGGTCTACAGGAGACAGAGACAAGGCCATCGACAGTATTCTCGCATCCTCTACCGCAATTTGAACCCCGCGAACGCAACTACTGATGTTCTGCCGAGAGCCTTGCATTGCTGCAACAACGAGTAGAGCACTCAAACCGCAGGCCCAAATTCACTACACATACCGCTTTGTCGATCTCTGTTTCATCGTATATGTGTCTTTTAGAGAGTCACATTTCATTGAGTAGCGTCAGTCACCTCAGTAAGTGAGCGACTAGCCAGAGTTCTTATAGGTCAAAAAGCGCTTTTGAATCGTTATACCATCATGCGTAGCCGTCATTGTTAATGAAAATGTAATTCGTAACACTGTAAGATATTTTCTATGAGACCAGCTTGGGGCTTAACTAAATTTTGCAGCGAAAATACACGTGAGCTCGGTTGAGAGGATTAATCGTTGATGGACTAGGCGAGAGTAATGCTTAATAAATTCTTGACCTTGACACTTGATTATAAGCCCTTCGCTTTAGCAGTAATAAATAACATCAACAAACACATATATAAACAAAAGATAACTTAATAATTTATGCAATTTTCAATAAAAATTAAACTAAAATATTCGTTTTATTATAAATTTACAATATTATAAAAAAAACATTTTTAAAAAATAGAAAATTACTATATTTATACGAATACGCTTTATTAAAAGAATTTAATAAAAACATTTTTTTAACAAATTTACGATATAAATTATTGCGTTTAATAAATTATTTTTTTTCGCTTTTATTATTATAATAAAAAACGTTTAAATAAAAATATTTAAATTAATAATTAAATTCGTAACTTTCGAATAATCGAAATTAAAAATTATATTTAATTATCTCAAAAAAGCAATCGAATTAACAATTAAAATTAATTAATTAAACGAACGTCGAAATAATTACGCTGAAAAGAATAAAAAAAATTAATAAAAAAAAATACGATATCGTTTAAATATAATAAAAATGTTAATTACGTTTTTATTATTATTATTCGATTTATTAAAATTATTTCTAATAAAATTAATAAAATAAATTTATTTGATTTCGAATATCGAAATTATAAATCGAAAAAATATAAATAATATAAAATTTAAGCTTTTTAATTATATTATAATACGAAATAAAATTAAAACTTTTTAATTTATATTATTTATAAAATAAT